>JBAMHX010000006.1:10648186-10659095 GCA_037177515.1 Pseudomugil tenellus | reverse complement strand
TGTGTACAATTTGTAAAGATTTTTAAAGCTTTTTCTCTTTTAAAGTGTTTAGAAGTCCATCTTCTCTATTTATACGGGAGATTAAATTACTGTTAAGTCATTAGACAGCTCATAGTTAAAACCAGGTAGAAAGTACATAGTGTCCTGTATCTTCCATGTCTTGCCTGTTAACTCCATCTTCACATGTTTGTCTTGTATTTCTCTTTAGTCTTTCAGTTTGCAGGGCAACCGTTTGACTATTCCCCCCTGCGGATGTGCGCCCGCAGCGGCGAGTATGTAACCATCGACACCAGCTGGTCTTCCTTCGTCAACCCCTGGAGCAGGAAGGTGGCATTCGTTGTAGGACGTCACAAAGTCAGAACGTAAGATTTTGCTTCTGTTACCTTGAAAAAGAAGCTTTTTTTTCTTTTTTTAACTCTTAACAAGCAGTCAGTGATGGAAATGTTCTTTATGCTTCCTCGTGTCCAGAGTGGGAGTTAAGAAACTCTGGCATTGGTGGAGCAGTGTGCACTCACACGTGCAGACACTTAAAATCTCTGAAAGAGCAGAGATATCAGCTGTATTGATTTGACCGCAAAAGTTGCAGAACCTCTAAACAGACATGATGCTCAATACACCTCCTCTCGTCTCCCCCGCCTCCAGGAGCCCTTTGAACGAAGACGTGTTCTCCACGCCGCTAGGCTACGAGAGTCGGGTAACCACGCCAGACATCGTCCAGCTGAGTGAGCAGATCCACCGTGTCCTGGCACAGCCGGTGCACAGTGGCAGCTCCCAAGGCTACAGCTCGCTGGGGTCCAGTGGCTCACGGGGCTCTCGCCGTTCCCACCAGCAGCACCTCAGTGCTTCAGCCACCTCGTCCAGCGAGAGCAACAGCCCTGCAATGGACGAAGCTGCAGCTGTGGTCACTCTGCACAAACCCGTATGTCACAGCAAGAATGTGTATTCAGTTAAAACGAGTCTCCATCTTTTTAGCCAGACTTGCTAACTCATATTAGCTATTTGCTTAGTTGACAGAATTAGTTATTCCTTGTTAACTGTGGTGTGTGTGTGTGTGTCTCAGCGATATTGTGGGTAGTTAAAATGGTAGCAGTGATGCTCTAACAATGCTGTGTGTTTTTCTCAGATGACGTTCCAGCAGATCTGCAAAGACGTCCACATGGTCAAAACCAACGGGCAGCAGGTTTTCATTGAGTCCCGCAACCGTCCACTGCCGAGAAAAAACACTAACACAGGTGTGATAAATGATTGGCTGGTCCCAGCTGCTTTATCAATAGTTAACAATGATGTCACAGAAATAAAACCTTTGTTTTGCTGGAAGTCTGTAATGTTAAATGTGAGCGTTTCTCTTTGTTTCTCCGTGTCTCCGTCCCCCAGGCGCGACAAGCATCAGAGCCATCTCCACTGACCCAGTCAGAGGTTTGATAGCAGACATGACGCCACCACCCAAAGCTCTGGTCCCTGCCCCGCTCATGCAGAAGGAGCCCACTACTGGATACTCCTATCAACAGATCAACTGTTTGGATAGCATCATCAGGTTTGTGCACGAACCTGAGCCCATTTTCATCTCCACGTCTTCACGTCGTCATTCCACTCATCCTGTGTTTCCTCTGCAGATACTTGGAGAGCTGTAACATTCCTAATACTGTCAAAAGGAAGTGTGGCTCGTCCTCGTGCACGGCCTCTTCCACATCTGACGATGACAAACAGCCGGATGCTAGCGGCAACAACAAAGGTACTTTCATTTATTTATTTATTTATTTTTATATAAAAATTCATGCTTATATGCAGGTGTTAATGATGAAAAGTAGAAGCAAAGGATTTATATCTGATCATCTACTTGTACAGACCGAAAATGTGAGCTTTGCTTGTCTCATGAGACTGATGAATTTCCTCGATTACTAACAAACCTGGTTGTTCATGTGTCTGTCTAAAATGTGACAATGATGTCTCTGTCGCAGGTGGTTCAGTTAACCTTGTAGGTGAACCACCTCCTCTGCCTCCGCTCACCATGGCTACGAAGGCAGAGAGTGTAGCCTCAGTTACATCTCAGTGTAGCTTCAGCAGCACCATCGTCCATGTAGGAGACAAGAAACCTCCCGAGTCAGGTGGGCACCGTCAACTCTAACACTCTCCTCAGGTCCTCACTGGGAAATGGTCAAGATCCTTGGAAGCTTTTTTATGGTTTTGTTTTGAACAAGCTTAGCTTAACATAAAGCTATATTTCCAAAGAAAGACACTTTTTTTAAGTCAAACGTTTCAAGAATACAGAAGTGTATTAGGGCCACTTGGAAGAAAAGAATTCTTAATTCTCTGAATTATAACTTTTAGAATTATGATATTATTCTCAGAATCATGACTTTTTTTTCTCAGAATTCTGACTTTCATCTCAGAAGTCTGATTCTTTTTTCAAAATTCTGATTTAAATTTCAGAAGTCAGAAAAAGTCAGAATTTTAAAATTAAAGTCAGAATTCCAACTTTTAAATTAAAATTCTGACTGAATCTCAGAATTCTGATTTTAATTTTCGAAATCTGACTTTTTTCTCAGAATTCTGACTTTAATCTCAGATTTTTTACTTTATTCTCAAAATTCTGATTCTTTTCTCTGAATTCTGGCTTAATTCTCAGAAGTAAAATTTGAAAAAATCAGAATATTGAGATTAAAGTGAGAATTCCAACTTTTGTGAATTCTGACTTTAATATCAGAATTCTAATTGAAATTAATCTCAGAATTAAATTTTTTTTAGAGTGAAAAATTTTAATTTCAGAATTTTAATTTTAATCTCAGGATTCTGACATTTTTCACAGAATTCTGACTTTTTAGTTACAATTCTTAAACAAATTCATTTTTTGTATGTTATGATAAAATCATGGTCTACTATTTATATCTTCAATGTATGTTGGAGTTCTGTGGTTGTTTTAGTGTTTATGCAGCTTTTTGTAATGCCCACACACATTCTCTATGGTTCTTATTGATATTTGTGTCTTTTTAAAGCAAGCTTATGTAACTTTTTCTGGATTGAAAGTGCTTCAGTGTCTTGAGGCAGAAACACAAGAAGATTCCAGTATCTCCAGTATTTCCCAGTATCTCTATTTACCCTTGAAAGTATGTTATAGCCAAACCTATCTGCAAAGTCTGGCTGCAACTAGTTAACGCTCTCAAATCAAAACAGCTACATATGTCAGATTGTAAAGGGAGGTTCACGAAACAAGGACAGTGCCCTTGTAATATGGTACCAGTACAAGCTTGTTTTGGTGAAATCAGTTGGCAAACGTCCCTATAAACAAACTCTTCATGTGTCACTACATTTATTCATCAGGAGCACAAAGCAGCTGTGCTTTGTTAGATAATCCCCTCACCCACCACTTTGAGTGTTTAGAGTTGTAAGTTGTTGTTTCTCAAAGCAAATTCAACGTGAAAAAACTATTAGCACACTGATGATGGTGTTTAGTCAGACAGTAGGTTTGCCAACTTTAGCTAAATCTGTTCCAAATCTTCTGAGAGAAGGAATGAAAACAACCAGGTCCAGAGTTTAGACTCCTTTCTTAAGTTCTAATCCCAGATTCATACATTAAGGAACTTTGATTAAGGAGGAGATCGTGACAATGCATAACAGAATGATTAGACAAAAAATAAATATAAAAAAGAAAATGGTCCGGCTTGTGAAAAGAATATGGCGTTTGTTCTTTTTGTGTATGTATTTATTTCTCCCCGTTCTTTTTTTGGAGCAACAAATAAGGTTCCATGCAATCGTGCTAATGAGGACGTCATATTCGCTGTTAAGGAGCTGTTGGTTAAGCTGTGTGTTAATGATAAACGGTTTATAATCAGGCTGTATGAAAACAAACTCCTCATTCATTTGTCGAATTTTTTCTCACAGCTCTTTTATTCTTCCTCTTTTATCACAGACATCGTCATGGAAGAGGTTCCTACAATTCCCAGCCTTGCTCTTCGTCCTCCTGCTACCACCACCACAGCCCCTCCTTTCACCCCCCTGACTCCATCTACAAGCAGTGCAACACCTTCCACTAATGTTGCTATCGCCCCTCCACCTCCTCCCCCACCCCCTCCTCCACCTCCTCACCCTCAATCCAGTCAGCAAGAGAGGGACAGTCGGAGAAGTGGAAGCGTGGGAGGCGGAGGCGGCCGGCTGGGCCTGACCAAGGAGGTGCTGTCCGCCCACACCCAACAGGAGGAGCAGGCGTTCCTCGACCGCTTCAAGAACCTCAGCAAGCTGCGTGTTTTCGATCAGACCGCTTCCTCCACCGTGCACTGCCACACTCCGGCTGCTCTGTCACGAGGTACACACACACATTTACACACGCCTCGTGTCATGGGGGAAATGCAAAGTGCTTTAATATTCAGATGGAGGATGTGAAAATGTTTCAATGACCTCCGCGTCTCTTTCCTCAGGAGTGCGTTGTTCTCGGGACTACCCTGCAGCGGGGAGCAGCACCGGTCACAGGAGGGGTCGTGGCGGCAAGCGGCTCAAGCACCAGGAGTCGTCCGACCAGCACAGCTCTCTGGGTCCGAGTGGGATTCGTCAGGACCCCAGAAGCAGCGTAGCCCCCATGCCTCTCAGTATGGCTCTCGGAGCTCCCACAAACTCCTCCTCCTGGCCTTCTCTGGGCTCCCAGGCTAGCATTCCCTCCGCGCCCTTCACCTCTGGTATGCTTCCAATCTACCCCGTCTACTCGCCTCTCGCACAGCCGCTACCGGACCCGTCACGTTTCCCTCCTACCCAGATGGTACCTCCCATGATGGCGCTCGTTCTGCCTAACTACATGTTCCCACAGATGGGAGCACCCTTTCCTCAACAGGGGGCCGCACCTGGACCTTTCTACAATCCTAATTATAGCTACGCCGGACCCCCCCCTGCTCCCATCTCCGCTGTTTCTAATCCTATGCCCGTGCCTGCCATGTGCACCCAGTCCCGTAGCAGCACCCCCCAGTCCTGCACTCAGACGCCTGCTGACCGCGACGGCGCAGAGTCCCCCCTCTTCCAGTCCCGCTGCTCGTCCCCTCTGAACTTGCTTCAGCTTGAAGAGTCGCCAATCAACCGGTTAGAGGTGGCCACGGCGCTCGCAGCGTCGCAACAAGCGGCGCCATCTGTGCAGGGGGGTGCAGCTGGCGGCCAGAACCCAGCCAATCAGATGAGCTCTGATAATGCCTCCAAGGAGAATGAGAATGTAAGGACAGGAAGATTCACTACGGATAGCGTGCTCTTCTTTCATTACTTATCCAGTTAATTAACAGCTGTTTTATTGTCTTCATGCCTCGCTTCGTTAGGGTGAAGCTAATGAGTCCAACCAAGACGCCATGTCCACATCAAGCGACCTGCTGGACCTGCTTCTGCAGGAAGACTCCCGCTCAGGCACCGGCTCAGCCGCCTCTGGTTCAGGCTCCTCGGGCACCAGGTCCTCAGGCTCAGGCTCCGGATCCAATGGCTGCAGCTTGTCTGGCACCAGCGGAACCAGTTAGTACAAACATTTTGACCAGTTAGTTTCACAAACATCACAAATGTTGAAACACACACAGGCACTGGTATAATGTGCGACTTGTTTAGTTTACTGATGAAACGTTGGGGGTCATGCTTTTATGTCTGTTCAGGATATAAAACAGTTAAAGTGAAATAAAGTTCATAATTATTCATAACTCAGTGAAATTTAAGTTTATTTTGAATTTTTTATTAAATTCAACAGCAGTTTTCTGATACAGATTAATGAAACCACTGGGGAAAAAGGACTGCAAAGCAAAAATGAATATTTGACTCAGTTTGTTTTATTTTCCTTATTTTTGCAAGAAGTGACATAAAATTATCACTTACAAGCTTTTCCACGTCTCCGCTGGGATTTTAAACCACTTCTGTAAAACAGCAGATTCTGGATCAGATTAAAGTCTGAATTGTAGTTTGTAAAAGTATCTACTGTCTGAATTGCTTTAGTTTTATGTTTCTGATAACCTGTTTTTTCCATGACGTGCTGTTTTAGTTAAACACAAAACGAGTGGCGCATTTTCATCCCCTTCCTCGACAGACTGCCTGTCTTTCGCTAAATCAAATCTACAAGCTTGAAACAAAGTATAAATGTCCAAACATTTATCATTTTGTGTCGTGACAAAGACAAAATGTACTTTTCCTGTGGGTGAGAGTCCTTGAAGACCTGCCTAACACAGTATTGACTGAACCATGTGGATTTGGTCGTTTACTAGATTTCAGTCCAACTGGTGGTTCTTAAATCTTTTGTTTTTAGAGGAAAAGCAACAACAAAAAATAAAAAAGTGATCTGAAATGCCTCTGATCACCATGAATAAGGAGAAATACTAACATTTGCCCCATGCAGAGCAGACTGACTACAATCTCAATTCTCAAACAAATTAGCAACCAGAACGGAGGCAAGAAGCCGTCCAATTTTACAGAGCTGATGTCCAAAAAGCTTTGATGCTTATTTGCATATAGTTTGGTTTATTTTATTGGATTAAACACTTTCATAAAAACGCATAGAAATAGTACAAATCTATTATAAAACACCTAACACAACACTTGACTCTTGTTTATGTCATTTCCAGCTAATAAATAGTTCACATCCATCATCAGTGCAACTTCTAATTCAGCATTTAGACGTAAAAGCTGTTGTACCTCAGACTGTTATTTAAAGTGAGATTATTTATACCAGTATGCAGGCTCATAAATGGTGTAGCCTCCTTACTTTTGTTGTTCTTATTAAAAAAAAAGCTTTCCTGACTGGTTTTTCTAAAACTCTAAAACCGATTCTGAAAACCCAAACAGAAGATGCACCTGCCCACAATGAAAGCATTATTTCAACCTCTTGTCCTTTCAGGCAGCAGCCAGGGCAGCCACACCAGCAAGTACTTCGGCAGTATCGACTCGTCTGAGAACGATCTGTCCCGCAAACAGCAAGCGGGGGGCAGCAGCACCGGAGGAGGTAGCGGGGAGGAGCAGTTCATTAAATGTGTCCTGCAGGATCCCATCTGGCTGCTGATGGCCAACACCGACGATAAGGTCATGATGACGTATCAGCTGCCCGTCAGGTAAGATGTCAAACTGGTTCGCACATAGGACTCTGAGTCACTGATGGAAGTAGACGGGCAGCACCTTTACACCGCCCCGCTTCTCTCTGTTAAAATCAGGGACATGGAGACAGTGTTGCGGGAAGATCGGGAAGCCTTAAAGAACCTGCAGAAACACCAGCCACGTTTCACAGATGAGCAGAAGAAGGAGCTGAGCCAGGTTCATCCCTGGGTCCGTACAGGACGCCTGCCGCGAGCTATCAACATCTCTGTAAGCGCCGCTTTTTTTTCTTTTTATCCGAATGCATCGTTAAACACAAAACTAACCTTTAACGTTGTTTGTTTGGTTTTTTTTTGCTTGTTTCAGGGCTGTGCAGGCTGTAAGTGCCCCCCCTCCACACCCCCCGCGGCCCCGTTCGATGTGGAGATCCACGAGATGGAGCTGTGCGCTGTGCTAAAGGCTCACGAGGAAAATGCTAACAAGACTGACAAAAACCTCACAGAGACCGCCATGGAGGATGCTCAGGCAGAGGACGAAGACGAGGAGGAAGAAGAAGAAAAGAAGGAAGCCGTAACACAACGTGACAACCGAGAAATGGCAGCAGAAGACCAAAGCGCGGCCTCAGAGGCTGTGGAAGAAAAAGCAGACACTTAAAAGCATTTAGGAGGAGCAACACTCGTGTTTGTCACCATTCTTCTGCTGATCCGTGGAAAACACGCACCTTCCAGGACTTTATGTGCTTGTAACACACGATGTGAGAAAAACAAGCCGAGTTGGAACATTAAGGTGCGCAATTATCCACACAACTGCCGTTTATTGCTCTAAAGGTCAGTCTGACTTGGATCTCAGCACATCAGGCGTGCCGTTTGCATATGAAGCCACCAGATGGATACACACTCAGTTTTAGAGAGTGAACTAGTTGTTTTTTCCCTCTTTTCCTTTTTGTTGTTCTCGTAGAGATATTTATTTAAACTGTAAAGTAATCAGAGGGGACTTGTGTGAAAATGGTGCTGCTGCAGAAAGATATAAGCTCCATTACTAT
The DNA here is from genome assembly GCA_037177515.1 of Pseudomugil tenellus. Taxonomy (NCBI): domain Eukaryota; kingdom Metazoa; phylum Chordata; class Actinopteri; order Atheriniformes; family Pseudomugilidae; genus Pseudomugil; species Pseudomugil tenellus. Next base: position 10,651,024 of record JBAMHX010000006.1, on the reverse strand, counting down.
GTCTGAGATCTTCATCTCTTCTGGGCAGGATTCAGCACTTCTATGAACTTTCTTATTGAATGTTTCTGGAATCCATCAGCCACTTAAATATTGTAAAAACAAATTATTCACGTTTTTGGGTAAAAAATCATCCCCCAAGTAAGTACAAGAGTTACTTTAATTTAACAAAGTTGTACAGTTGAAACCAGTTTTGTAAACATTGTGTATATTTTTATACTTTAATTTCCCTGAGAAAGAAGAATATATAGCAAAATGGAGAATCTGCATTGTAAAAAGAAAAAAAAAGTATTCAAATCAAGAATTAAAAAAGTATTTGTTCTAAATTTGTGTCAGAAAACAAAGAAAAAAACTAATCATGTGACAGTCTCTGGAGCAGAGAGAGTGCGACACAGTGGTCCAGCTGCTTTTACTTCATGTACAGATCCGGATGCATCGTGGGCATCACCAGGAAACCAACCTGCACTTTTAACATCACGCTTTGGTTTAAGCATTCATGTGGAGGTTAAACACAGACAGCTCTCATATATGACTGTCTCACAACCATCACAATCTTTTTTCCAAACATGTTCAGCAACCTAATGACGCCTTTTGAGGAAGACTAGCTTCTGTGTTGCCACCGCTCACTCATGAATGCATAAAAGTTTTTAAAGAGCCTCTTTAAGAGTTGGAGAAAACGCCAGCTGTCGTTTCTTTTCCTCTGCATCACTGTCTTTCTCTTCCTCTCTGTGGCACTGTTCGGGTCATGTGATATCCTACGCTTCATGGCGTCAGTGGCGTCTGTGACAGTTTCTTAATATTTTTGTGAAGTTCTTTGTACAAAAAGAAAGACAATAAAGATGACTTAAATTGCCTTTAAACATCGAGTCTGATTTGTTTTTGTTTTGTTAGACTCATAGTTGAAGTCTATTTTTGCCGGTGGGTGTTTTGCAACAGTTGGCCTGGATTCACAGAAGTGTCCAGAAAGAAGTGGGAAAGGAGCCGACCAGGGTAGCTGCTTTCCAACCTGACCGCAGTCTCCTTCTATTCAACTGCGGTTCCAACCCTAAGTGGTCACCGCAGCTTAAAAAAGACAACAGGCATGTCCTCGTATAGACAAACACAAAGCGGCAAAGTAGATTTATGTTGCAGGTTATGATTACTGTAACGATGGCAATGATTGTAAAGCGTGTAGCTCATACCATGACTGTAAGGCGGCTGTTGTTAATGAACAGAAAGCTGAAAGTCATATAAATCAAAATCTTTCTTAAAATAACTTCATGTGCCAAGGCATTTTTGATGCACAATTTAGCACATTTCAAGTCAAAACGGTGCTTTAAGGTAGCTGCCTGATTACTATTTTGGTCTGTGTTTTTCATTCTTTCCATCACTTAAATCATTTAGTCAACAGTTTACACTTCTGTAATTTCTTTGTGAAGGATTTTAATCTCACAGGTCTCTTAAATTCTGCTTGTGTTTCCAGGCTTCTTAAAAAACATCCAGTAAAAGTGGCTGCAGCTCAGTGAAGACTTATAGTCCTATGCTAAAAGCTAATGTTAGCATATTAAAGGTTAATGTTGATAAAGCTAACAAATACAGCTAATTAGCAATGTTTATGGAACATCTGAATCAAGATAGTGTTGAAAAAGTCCCAATCATTTATATAAATCAACAGTAATGTTCATTTTGAGCACGACACATATAAATAATGAAGAAATTCACACCTCCAGATAGTTTAGTGAGCATTAAGCCTAACATCCACATGACTGGAAAGAGGGAGGAAGAAGAAGAACCCACTCCAATAAGAGGAGATCATGACATCTCCATACATAGGCCTCTGTTTCTCCCGCCAGCGTAGGCTCGAACCAGTGACCTTCTTATGGAGGCTGTGGTGCTAACCACTATACCACCGTTTAACCCTTGCCATCTTGTCCCTCTTTGTTTTGTTTTAAATACTGATTCTGGGTGTTATCTGTTGAGTTGGAGCAGGATAACTCATTCCTATTTAGTTTATTCATGCTTCAACACACATGAATAAATTAAATGAATTCAACAGGTAACAATAGTATTACGTCTATACAGTACTAATGTAATATTCTGTGTGTGTTTGTGTATATAAGACAGGGAGAAAAAGTATGAGTGTGTGGTTTTTTTCACCGTGTGTGATGACTTGTGCTCTTTATAAATTAAAAAATTATAAATAAAATTTTTCTTGAATAAACAATAAAGAAAATTTACATATTTGATCCATAACTTGCGTAATTTAATTTATACTTGATGTATTTTTGACACTTTATTTTTTATGTGTCTGATGTGGAGCCTCTAAAAAATTTTATTTTCTAGCACCACTCAGGATATTAATCTCTTTTACATGTTCAGTACTCACATTATCTACATTTTGTGTGTATATCATCTTTGCTTTTATTATTAACAAAATATATTACCTTAGATTTAGCTATATAAAATATTCAATAGCTCCTTATTATACTTTCCATAATAAAAAAAACATTATTATCTGCAAATAATACAAATTATAGTCATTTAGATACTTGAAATATATAACATACATTTATTTCTTTAATGTTTAATCCAGCTCAGGCTTGTAGGAAAGCTGGAGCCTTTCCCAGCTGTAAGCAGATGCAGGGTTTTCTCCCAGCACTGACCCCTGTGGAGCTCCACCACCAGCATTCATACAACCAGTAACACTCTCCCATCTTTACAAATTGTTGTCTGTGAGACAATTAACTTGTGCTTCATTCATATCGTAATTATCACCACAGTTATCAATAAAATAATAATAATAATAATAATAATAATAATAATAATAATAATAATAATAATAATAATAATAATAATAATAAT
>JBAMHX010000006.1:10620683-10646538 GCA_037177515.1 Pseudomugil tenellus | reverse complement strand
GTGATAATATGGGCTGCTGAGTTCTGAACCAGCTGGAGCTTATGGAGGGATTTGTGGGGGACACCAAAAAGAAGTGAATTACAGTAATCAAGACGGGAGGTTGTGAACCAGGATACCATTAATGTATCACTTTATTTGTTGATTATCACTTTGTTTAATATTTCCCAGATGCCTTTAACATCATACTTAATTTCTTTCAGCATTACCTATAATATTATGCTGGTTACCATGTTACCTCCGATGGGCTGAAGCAGGTTTAGAGAAGGTAAACCAGATAATTAGAGCCCTGCTCCTTACCGTTTCATTTAGCTGCTGTTGTGCTGTATCTACAATTTGCCTGGGATATTTGCAGGATTTAAAAAAAAAAATTCACAAGCTGTTCATGCTGGGAAGAAAACCAGTTTCTGGGATTTATCCTCAAGGTGCCGTGAAATCTTGACCCAAATATTATTGTAAAGTCTGTATTTGTTAACAGCTTTTATCCTGAACCAACGTGAAGGCCTGACTCACAGCCTACTTACAAAATCCCAGCTCGTACCTGCTGGGATTTTGCAACACACACCTGCAGAAACACACTCTGCATATATTCCATGACCCCACCTGCTAATCAGCTACACAGAACTGAAACATAAGCACACTTTATAGCTCCAGAGCTGCACATACACCATATTTAGCTCTGACTCACTGCAGTTCCCTCGTCTTTTTCTTCTCCCCTCCATCTCCTCCCTTTTCAAACCTTAGCGTCTCTCCACGCCTCTTCTCCACTTCTCCCTCCTTCCCCTCGCTTCTTCTTCTTCCTCTCCTCCTCCTCTCTCGTCTTTCCTAATCTGGGAGGACAACAGGATGGAGGACAGGGTGTGGACCGTGTGCCTTCTTGTCATTTTCCTGACATTTGAACAGACTGATGCTCAAAGTCAGAGTAACACAACTAACTTAAGGTAAGGTGCGCCAGAGAGTTTGTGTCAGTCGGCTAACACTTACCCTCTCGTGAATCTGTACTTTTTTTTGCATGTGCACATGTGGCAGATCCGTGTACTTGTGGACTACAGTATGATCACTGAAAGCAAATTAGAAATAGGAGTTTTCAGTGTTGGTAAGATGTGGTTGGGTTCCCATAAACACACACACACACACACACACACACACACACACACACACACACAGGCAGACAGAATGACAGCATGCTGGAACTGATGCAGAGAAGAAGCTGAGGATTTTTACTGATGGCCACACAGTTAATTCTACACAATTTTGTGTCTTTGTGAGCTCAGATTATATATTTTTTCAGTTGTTTATTGAAGTTTCAGCGTGCATGGCCGTGTACACACAGGTTGTAAACTGAAACAAACAAATGCCTGTGGGCTGCTCGTGCTCCAGAGGGTCTGAAGGGAGGAACTCAACCACTGGGATACTTCAGCCAAATGCGGCCCATACGGTACCACAGACACATGACTGAAGAACACAAACACACACAGACAAAAATAAATAAATCAAAATAAAAGAAGCTACAAAAGGCTGATCATGACAGAAACACAACAATAAGGATGTAAAGGATAAAACAACTGTAGCAGATTTTAGAGGAAGTGGATCATGTGATGAAGCAGCCGATGTCTTCATCAACCAGCGTGTGATAAAATAAAAAGTTATGGCTGGCCCTCCTTTGATGTGTGTTTATCTGAGCGTGAAGGAGTGGGTGTGTGCTTCCAGACATATAAAAGTACCTATTTGCCGTCATAAAACACGCCTCCTGACAACTTTCTTGTGGCACGGTCAGCACAGTTCATATACTGTATATTAACAGTGTTGCTGGCCTGGCTTAACCAGGCACCATGAAAAAACACAACATGAGGGTTCAACTGGGAAGTGGGAACCCACCCTGCAGGCCTCGAAGAACAGAGACCGCCACTGTGGGTTTCAGCGAGTATGTAAACGTGTGTGTGTGTGTGTGTGCACAGGGTTGTACCTTCAATACTCTTCAGTATAGCTGTGTGTTGTTGGCAACGCATCCTGTCAAAGTAAATTGCAGTTTTTCCATCTCTCTTTCAGGCCAATGTTTCCTTGTGGAGGCCATCTGGTCACAGATTCTGCCATCGTGGCCAGTGAAGGGTTCCCCAGTTACTACAAACCCAACAGTAAATGTACCTGGTACATCACTGTGAGTCACGTAACTCACTTCAGGTGTCTGAACTACCAGTTTGATGAAAGTGAAATATGTTCTGGTATAAATGACAAGAGAATGCATTCAAATCCCAGTAAGACCAAATAATCCAGCGGTATATATGGGATGTGAAATGGTTAAAAATGTCTCTTACAAAAAAAAAAATTTTTGCGAGATTTCTTTATTTATGCTAAATAATATTAAAGTGAATCCAGAGGAATGTGTGTAAACCAAGGGTAGAGAGAAAAAACCTGTGGTGCTGATTAAAAACAAAAATGATTCAGTGATGGAAATAAAAAACAAAAAACAAGATGCAACCTGCTCTAGTTCCTCTCTCACAGAAAAAGGATGTAAAAGGTGCTCTGAAGGACAATATGACATATGTGAGAGATAAATGTGTCAAAGAGAATATAAAGAGGATCCCAAGAAACTATAAACTCAGGATAGTAGTGTTAGTGATCGTCACTTTTGGATTTTTAGGTTATTAATCAGATTTGTGTCTTATTTGTGAAATGATTTCTTTATTTCCAGCCATGGGAACAAATGTGTTGCACATTGCAAATCAAAGGCACCGTCCATTGAGAAAAATATATCGTACATAGAAAAATATCATGTCTCATTCTCATACTGGGTAGAGAAAACAAAGCAAAGAACACTCGGATTATCAGTTATTTAAAACATTTCACATACATATTATAACAGGAGGATAAAATGATCCTAAGTACACCGGACTCTGAAAGCTGTTGGTGAACACTGTTACACGTTAAACATTAAAAACAGACAAGACAAATAAATTAAGACCATTCGCTGCTTCATATCATCAAACCTGAATTAAAACAAATCTAAAACGAAGTATCAAAGTATCTAGAATTATCTGAATCAAATGTTTTTGTCTTTTGGGAAATAAGATGCTACTTGCACTTTGAAGAGCAGCAAGAACATCCAGACTTTCATCATGCATCTCATGCAGACTGCCTCAGAATAATAATAAACTGTTGAGCTCCTCCAACTTTATCAAGTGTATTATGAACGTGTGAATATAGTTTCACATTTCTATCTGTCTTCAGGTCCCAGAAGGTCATGTGGTCATGTTGTCTTTCCGCCTCTTTGACATGGAGGCTGATCCCACCTGTCGCTATGACTACCTAGACGTCTACAATGGCCACACTCGCCTTGTGCAGAAGCTGGGCCGTTTCTGTGGGACGTTCAGACCGGGTGCCCTCATCTCCACCTCCAACACCATGATGCTGGATATGGTGTCAGATGAAAGCACAGGGGGAAGAGGCTTTCTAGCTTCTTTCAATGCAGGGAAGCCACATATGGAAGGTGTGGACATGTCACTTCACCGGTTTTTCAGTCGGTCTTTTATGATTTGAATGCAGATTTTATGCAGCTTCTTAGTTTCTCATTTAACCTGAAATGCAGTATCAGATGTCTGACTTTACACTTTCTTTACTGCCTAAGAGGAACAGTTCTGTGGAGGCCGGCTGACGAAATCTCAAGGCTCTGTCAAGACCCCCAACTGGCCCAACTCTAATTACCCAGCAGGCATCAGCTGCTCCTGGCATATCTCCGTAGAGCCAAGCAATGTAAGTATAATCACACTACATTTCATATAAGTGTCACTTTTCAACTCAGACTATATCGCAAGCGCTACAGAATACTGCCAGCTGCTACTTTGGCATCCATCTTGCATCCCACTTGTATTCTAAGCTTTCTCCAGACAGTAAAAGTCAGTCAGATGTTGACTGTTTCTTCATACGTCCCACTGGCCTAGTTTACATGGGACTTTTAATTCCTCTTTAATTCCAAATAAAAGTTAATTCTGCTTAAACAGACGAAAAGTAACCATTTAAACACCTACTTCCGAGTGGAATTTTTAATTCTGAATTAAACTTAATTCTGAATAAACGGGCTGGTTTATTCTCATGTTAAAGCGGATTTAAATAACTCCTGTCCCATGTAAACTCCTAATTTTTCTTGTGGTTAATTCTGATCGTTCTGCGCATGCTTACCATCTCCTGCTGTAATGACACACATGACACACAGTGTTCTGCCATACATCCTGTTGTTTAGTAAATGCAATAACGTTTTTTATAATCAATATAGTGAAGTCGTATACTTGTGACAGGCTAGTACTTCAAAAACTGACTCAGAATTGAAGCTAAAACGATTCATATTAGATCGTTTTCCATTTAGCTGCTAAGACTACAAACAGGATGAAATTTGCTGCGTGATTATGTCACTTCAAGCCACCACGTCAGAATTAAGAGATGAGAATAAACGTGATGCCATGTAAACCTTTTATTCGGAATTAAAATTTCCATGTAAACTCAAAGCATCATGAATTTTATTTGGAATTAGTTAATTTAGAATTAATAATTCGAAATTTAAAACCTCATGTAACCATACTCATTCTTTCTTTATTTTTCTCTTGCTCCAACACTGGCCTCTTGTAATTCTTTATAGAGTTACCAATGGTGTATATTCGAAACAGGCATTGTGCAAAATAGCTCAGCAAAATGTGATGCAACAGGTTGGAATACAAGCCTGTGCAGGGCTTTTCTCGGTTTTCTCTTGAGATGTGCACAATAAATATCACTGTGCCATCAAAATGAGTAAGAAACATATATTCTTATGGTCAAAAACGTATATAGTACTACTTTAATGTCATTCAGTAAATAGTGTAGCACAATATCCTTAAATTGATAAACTTCTGTAACTGCTGTGACAACTGAATCCAGCCTTGTTGAATGGGACATACTTATTAAATATGTATGGACAATACAAGACCGTCAGGCCAGGTATATCAGCTAGCTTGACACGCATACTATTAAAATCCTGCAAACTAAATCTTGCACTGGCACATGATATTGAGAGAATTTCTTGGATTCTTTGCTATATGAATTGTCATGTTACAACAAGTTTACATGTCAAAGCAGATGACAGGTGCCACGCTAGAATGCAGACAAACTATGGTAAAGAAAAACAAAAGAGGTGACTCACATATTTTACTGTTTAGCTCAGCTAGGTTTAGAGTAAAAATGTACCAGCTGGAATTTCATTCTCTAATTCTTATAAAACATTTTTTTTAAAAAATCAATAAACCCTTTTAGTACCACGGGGATCACTGCTGAAACTACTGCGCAGGTGTATTTCAGAGAGTACCGTAACTCCTCTCTACTTTGGGCAATAGCCTATGCATCATTCAAACTGCTCCTGTTTTGACGGAAATATCAAATATCTTGTTGCTAAAAGGGTTAATCGTTTATCAGTGCTGATCACACCAAAGAGCAGCTGAGTATGGTTTAATTAAGACCGATTACCAATTCAAGTATCTTTATAAAGATATGTTACCAATGTTACCAATGTTACCAATGTTACCAATTCAAGTATCTTTATAAAGATACTTGAATTGGTAATTACCAATTGCATTGTTCATACAGGGACAGATATGAAAACTGGTCAACAAGCATCATAGGTCAAATCCCCTGGCCAACAAATAAAAAAAGTAAATAGTTGTACACTTTATGGATGGAGAAAGATTTTCAGAGCATTTTTGGATGTCTCCTTGCAGCAGTCTTCTAGGAACATGAAGCTTCATATGATTAATTTGAAACTTTGATAATATTGATGGTAGGATACATATCAAAAGAGCCTAAATAAAAGTAGCTAATTTACCTAAAATGTTGGCAAATTGAGACAACAATTGTATACTAATTGCTAATATATTTACATGAATTGCAATAAGAATTTCAAATAACCTCTTTTGAGATTGGCCTGCTAGCTTAGTTAGCTTGTTAGCTAACTAGCTTTTCACAAGAACAAACTTAACACAATGAGGCAAATCTTGATCGAAAAAGAAAGTGCACGAGCTGCACTAGCTTGTTGTAACTTAGCTTGTTCAATTTTTCTAGCTGGTCAGTATTTAAGCAGGAGTTCAAGTTAGGCTTGACATTGTTATCATACAGAATGTGAAGTTGACATCATGTTTGTTTAGACAGCATGGTGTATTCTAACCTGCTCTAAAGTTGTCTTTTATTTTCACAGACAAGTTTTTCACAGACAATACATTCTCCACATTGTTAGCCAAGAAACTGCTCTCTGGCTGCATATAGCTAATTATGGCAATAATTATGAAATGAAAATACCTGGTTAGGGTTTGTAAATCTGATTTTTCTAATGTAAACAACTATGTTTCAATGTAACTAGTAGTCATTAAAACGTGTTTACTAAACAAGACGTACAAGAAAACAATGGTTTCACAGAAATTTAAATTATCATAAGTGAAATGTATAAGGAAATGTTCTGCCTAGCATACCTTATGTAGAGCATGTGAAAGAGTGTGACAGCAGTTCATTTATGAAGTTCAAATGAAAGACTTCATTGAGTACCTGGAGGCGCGTTCATGTGTTCTAAGAGATTGAAGTTAGGTAAAAGATGAAGGACGTGCAAAAGCAGCACAAATGCTTCTCTGTATTATACAACTCCTTCACTGCCCCCTTGCTATGTCCACACTGTATTTGCTTCATGAGAAATAGACAGAAACAAACATTTGCAGCTTCATTTCCTGTCGTAAGATGTACAATTTTTCTGTCACATCTTTTCAAGGTAATTGAAGTGAAGTTTGAAAAGTTGGATCTGGAAGGTGATGTATATTGTCGTTATGACTACGTGGCGTTGTTTAACGGAGGAGAAAGTGATGACTCAAGGAGGATTGGGAAATTCTGTGGCGATAGACCTCCAGGGTGAGATTTTATACACACACTCACACACACACACACACATATATATATCTACATATATATATAACTTATATACATACATATAACTTATATATATATATATATATATATATATATATATATATATTAACAGAAGTAAAATATTCACTACATAGCTTAATTTTTCTCTTCTTTATGCAGGACTATCGTGACAAATGGTAATGAACTCCTTGTCCAGTTTGTGTCAGATCTAAGTGTGACTTCAGATGGATTTATGGCCCACTACTCCAGTGTGCCCCGTGGGTCCCGCAGACCTACCGCTGGAGGTGACTTCATTTATGGACCCCAGACCACCTCAAAGCCACAAAAAGTAACCGCAAGGCCAAGCACAACAATCAAACCAACGCCAAAACCCACTGCTAGACCATCTCCCAAGCCGACATCAAAGCTACCTGTGAAGCCATCTTTAAAACCAAGCATTAAAAAGATCTCCAAACCAACTCCGAAACCACCCCTGAAGCCTAAACCTGGTGGCTTGCCTAAACCTACCCGCAAAACACCCAAAAAGCCAGTGGTGAAGACCCCTCTGGTGAAGAAACCTCCATTTCGCAAACCTACTCCCAAGCCTGCAGTCAAGCCCACATATAAACCCACACCCGATAAGCCTACACCCACTAAACCCACATCCTCTAAGCCTACACCTAAACCACCTATGAAAAAGCCTACAACTAAACCAACAGCTAAACCTATATCCAAACCCAAAATTATCAAACCAACCATGAAATCAACCATCAAAGCTAAATCTACACCTAAAATTGTAGTGGTCAAGCCAACTATGAAACCTCGAGTTAAACCAGTAAGGCCGACCCCAAAGATTATAAAACCGACACCAAAACCCAAAGTGAAACCCACACTATCACCCAAGTCAGGACCGATCAAGACAGTGACGAAGAAGCCTATAGTCAGCAAGAAACGTGAGTTAAATGAAATACTTTTCTAAAACAGCATGTCCTGTCACACCTCTGTTGGTTAATAAGTGTACGTTCTTAATATTTCCTTGTGTGTTTGTTGTTGTGTGTATTTTCTGCAGCCTTGCTTTTGAACCCACAGTGTACACAACCCTGTAAGAGGGCAGGAACTCTCCAGTCCAGCTTCTGCCTGCATGACTTCGGTGAGCTGATACTCAAGCTGCCCACATTCTAATTCCAGTTTCCGTTTTGACATATTGATCTCTTTGTTTAGTCATCACCGGTAGGATCACGTATCTGACCGCTGGTTCAAATGGCTCAGCATCAGCTGAGGTGATTTTGATCAAGACCTACAAGACAGGAGGCCTCAACATAAAAAAATCTGGACCCATCAAATCAATCGCACTGACTTCTACCTGCAAGAGATGCCCCAGCCTCATCAAAGGTTTGCACTTTTACTGGAATCTTGCTTGTACTTTTTTATATCAGTGTGCAAACTGTAGACAAAACAGAGGATTGCACTGATCTGGCTTGTTTATTTGTTAGCCTGATTTTCTTTGACCAGTTCATCACTTGAACCAAATCAAGAATACTTTTACTTAAAACTGATTTCATCTGCCGTCATGTGCTGATATTTCTAAGATAAATGTTTCCATTGAGGACTTTCTGTAAAAGGCAATAATCATTTAAAAAGACTAATTATACTGTGCACTCTGTTTTAAAGACGCATCCCAGAACTGTAAGACCTTTAACCTTTGTATTCTGGATGCATTTGATGCCACAGTGAAATCTTTTCTGTGCATTTCTGGAGCAATTTCTTTTTCTGAGATATTGCAGCTCAGTTGTACCACATCACATGCAAGCAAGCAGATGTAAACACATGACGTTTAGATCACACATTGTAAGAAAGAGAGTTCCATCTTTAAATACTGTAATGATCGCTGTATGATTTAGTAGACTTAACAGGCAAAAATAACACAGGATACAAAAAACATAATTAAAAAGAGACAAAATTAACCAAAGTTCAGAAAACAACATTTTTAAAACACAACACTCCAAAAAATTCAGTAAGTTTACAGAAAAAATTAAATTTGAGAGTGTGTGTGTTTTTTGTGTTGTATTTTCTGAGAGCTGAAAGTTTTTTTTTTTTTTTTGTTCTTTCTTTTTTTCCCACGGTTTTGTTATGTTTGTATAACACATTTTGCTCCTCTGTTTAATTTTTGGGCCTAATATGGGTTATTCCGGCTCACTTTCTGTTTTCAAACATTATGGGACCTGAAATGGCACATATGGTAGTTGAATATTACATCTATTAAGGTAAGGGATCTGAGGGCCACACATGGCCTGAAGGCCCCACAAAGTTCAGATCCAGCCTTGTTTACAGCTGTATTTGTGCAGACAGTCTTTTAAATGTACAGTGAGCAAGAATTACTGACATGTACTAGTAGTAAAGATGACTTCAACAATCACCAGCTAATATTCCTCCAGAAAAAAGTGTTTTTTTTATCTAAAAGTTGATGAGGTGGACTCTTTTGAAGTAATTACTATTAATGTCTTTTAAGGCAGTACTTATACCAAATAGTGCACAAAAATTAAATGTCAAGTGATGGAGGGCCAGACGTGTGTCAAATACAGGTGGAACTCATTTCACACAGATTTGTCCATTGAGAGGTACTGTAAGAAAAACGATGATGCAAGAATGACAGCTTCTGAACATGTGGATCCACTGCAAGATATAAATGGTCATTCTTAGATATCTAAATAAATGTATTTTTAAATGATTGGTTAGACACTGGGCACGGTGGCGAGGTGGTTAGCACTGTAGCTATTGGAGACTCTAAAAATTGCCCATAGGTGTGCATGTGTGGCCCTTTGATAGACTGGCGACCTGTCCAGGGTGTACGCTGCCTCTCACCTGTTGGCTCCAGCCCCCCCCCAACCCCGTTCGGGAATAAGCGGTAGAAAATGGATGGTTAGACACTTACAGAAACAAGACACATGAAAACTTTCTTTCTTTGATCTCTGATTTTTATTACACACTTCACCTTTAAATCTAAATGTGGTAATCAGGGCCAGAGTGGAACTCATTTTCAGCCCAGGAGATTTATGCCTCTTTAGATCATTACGTAGAATATTTAAAAATCAAGTAATTATAACCTTACATGTCTACATTAGTGCACTGTTCTGTAACCCTTTGTAATTCAGTCTATTTTTCTAAAATATCTCCAATTTAGTTCAAGTAAGGGCTGTTTCACAATTCAGATTTATTTAAACTCACATATTGAACATCTTCAACACATCTTTTAAAGCAATATCAGAATCTATATTCTCTTTAGATAAATGTTTATATCCAAACATTACAGATAAAAATGTGATAAATATGGGCGGCTGTAGCTCAGGTGGAAGAGCAGTCGTCTTTCAACCGGAAAGTTGTGAGATCAATTCCAGGCTTCGCCTGACTACATGTCGAAGTGTCCTTGGGCAAGACACTGAACCCTAAGCTGCCCCCCGATGTGCCTATCGGGGTGTGACTGTGTGGTGAATGGGTGAATGTGTACTATGTAATGTAAAGCGCTTTGAGCGGTCAACATGACTGGAAAAGCGCTGTATAAGAACAAGTCCAAGGCCATAAATTCAGCAAGCGGAATCAGTTAACACTGGCCCAATTATTTTAAATAAATTGCAAAAAGAGGGAAAACGCCGGGCCTTGAGGCCAAAAAGAAGTCAGGTCCACCTGGAATTATCCCAGTCCTTCCTAGTAGTCACTCCGGGCCAGGTGGTAATAAGTAAATGGCAGATAGTAGCCACTGCAAGCTAAATGCTAGTCAAAGCTAACACCAGGCCTATTCAAATTGAGATCTATGTGAAATAATGACATATTTCTTTACTAGAGTCAGTAATGTACATGACTAAATAGGAGAAAATGGTGCATATTGTAAGTAAACAGAAAATACAAAATAAACAGCAAGTCTGAAGGTGTTATCAAATGATTTGGTTCTGAATTTAAGCCAATAGTTGCTCTGTTATGCAATGGAAGTAAATTAATGTTTTATTTGTTTTTTATTCAGGACGCAACTATGTGCTGATGGGAAAAGTGGACCCTCAGGGCAACGGCCACCTGAGTCCCTCCAGCTTCACTCTCCTCTATAAGCCCATTCACTCCAAAGCACTGGACATCCTTTCACGCAAATCATGTTGACATCACAGCTTAGACCACCATGCAGATTAAAAACCCTGGAGGAAAAAGTAACTTGTATAAGGAGTGTAAATCATCCTCAACAATATTTTGCGGGGTTATTACATGATGCAATCACATTTTAGATTTGTAACAGAAAGTTTTGTTTTATTTCATGTTGTATTTTGTATATAAATGATATTGAATGGTATCTTTGTTAAAGAAGCACAGCTGGAATATTTTTATATCTCATTATTTTTATGATAAACAGTGCAAAAGATGCAAAAAACCACAGATCAAGTGACAACAGTAGGAGTACAAATTGCTGGTTAGTTATTTAAATTGATAATCAATGCAGTTGACATGACAGATACAAAACAATTCATTTTTTGATGAGATGGGAACCACAGCGAATAACACCTTCCAATTTTCATTTCTTTTCATGAATCATAGCTACTTTGATTATATAAAAATAATTGAGCATCGTTTTGAATTTAAAACCTCTCAGTACGGAGAAAATCACCTGCTGTCACCTAATTTTCTACCAGGTTCAATCATGGCTCCTAAGTAAATGCACTTGAGACATTTCACTTAGCATCGGTTCCTTAGCAACAAAGCAAATTTGAACAGATCATGTAATCTGTTCTCCCTCTTGTCTTTTAAGACAGATTTGTCATAGTTTGGACTATTTGTGGATTTTTTTTGTTTCCTGTTTTTGTAATTTTTCTGTGTTATTCTCTTTCTGTTTCAGCTTTACTTCCTGTTCATTAGTTCACCTGGGTTTGATTGTTCATCAGGTTCACCTGTGTCTTGTTTTAGTTCAGTTAAGTCCTTTGGTTTCTGTTCTGTTTGCTGGTTCATTGTGTTTATCTATCTTTGGGTAAGTCATGTTTTGGTTCAAGTATTGACTAATAAATCAAGTTTGTCTACATCCTTGCTGCCTCCTTGCCTGCATTTGGGTCCGCACCTTCCCAACCTCGTGACAGAATAAACCAGCCAAATACAGACCCAGCAGGTAGGGATGGGAAAACCGAGGCCTCATGAAACTTCTAGTTAACTTTGACCATTTCTGTTGCCTCCTTGCCTGCATTTCAGTCAATACCTTGCCAGCCTCGTGACAAGAGGTCTGTTTTATTTTCCCCTCTTAATGACAGAGAAAATATTGGTGTAAAGAAAATCATTTCCAGTGTGCTGATCAGTCATTTTGGCCACAAACCTAAACTTTGTTATACAAAAACTGAATACAACAAACATGGATCCACATTTTTAGGTCATATAGAGAAAATAAGTAAAGAATCTCTATTTTAAACCTATTTAAAATGTAAAGTATATTAAAAATAAAGGACAAGGGAAGAAGTTTTACAGAAAAGTAAAGCCAGAGGATAAAGATGTTTGTGGGAAGCTATGTATGGACTGTATGCAGACTGTGACGTGTTGGAGGAAATGTCAGGGTGAATGGTTGTGTAAAAAGTCAAAATAATGTACAGCTATGGTTGGTCTGTTTTGATATGTGCTCTATCTTCCTTCAGTGTTTCTCCTGTCAGTCATGTGCATCACAGCTATTGCTCAACCTAAATATCTGCTAACATTAAGTCTATTTCAGTGTGGTTATATGAGGGATATATGACTAACAATATGGAGCTGTACTGGTACAATGCTCCCATTAACTTGATAGATAGAGACCAACTTTATTGAAAAGCTGCCTTTTAATCTGACAAATTTAGAAGCACAAATCAGGAAAGTAAAATTATCTGCTGTATTTTTTTTTAAACTAATAAAGTTTAACGCACAGCCCAATATGTGCCTGACCATGCTAAAGCTTTCACGGTTGATTTACACTAAAATTATTTATTTTTATGTTAATGTTAAAGTGACATTTTTAAAAAGCAAATGTTTCCTGCTGCTTCAGGAAATTACTCAGCCTGCTTTTGACAAAGAATCTATTTGTGTGACCCATTTCAGACGGTCATCTTCACAAGGGATGAGTAGGCTTTAGGTTAAGAGCTAACAAGTAAAAAATTATTTAAAAAAATACAGAATATGGCTCAAAAGCATTTTCTCTAGTTGTCTGCACTGAATGTGAAGCAGAGAGACACTCTGGAGCATGCAGACATAGCTATATGCAGCCACAAATCAGTTTCTTATCCTGAATTGACTATTAGCTAAAAATGGATAAGCAAAGGAAAAGAAAACAGGAGAAAGATGATGGACCTTGTAGGAGTAACTGAATCATACTGTTGAAATTCAGCAGTGTAATTAAATTACTCCCAGTTGAATTGAAAGGAATATAATAAAGATTGTAGATTTTGAACATGAAACTCCCAAAATGTTAAATTGATATTATCAATGCCACAAATTCTCAGGCAGCTGATTGGTTGAATTGATTGGTATATCATGAAGTCTGAGCTAGTTTCATTAAAATTATTGGACATCATGTCAGACAAATATACCTGACTAAAAACATTTTTGCTTAAGGATTTTTCAAAAATATTAAAGAATGTGAAGTTTTGAGCTGAAAAGTTGCTGTAAAATGGTTGTTACGGCAGTTTGACACCATCTCTTCTTAACATTCCATGTGGAATCATTTGATAACATGTCTCATGTCTCAAACGTTACAAATAAACAACATCAATGGAAGTTACGTCATTCGCCACAGTACGACCCTGATTGCTACGTGAGGTTTCGCATGTTTTGTGGTCAAACTGCTTTGTTTTTTTTTCCAGAGTGACAATCTGACATGAAATGAAACGGATACCTCGCTTTAGAGCATTTTTAACTGTAAGTAGGTATGTTTTTCTTGTGTTTGCTGTGGAAAAATCCTCCACATTCACCACCACTTGCTTCATTTGCGACACAGAAGACATGAGCAGCAGCTGCACAAACTTAATAATCCCAGCAGCATGAAGTTCAGGTTGGTGGTCCAGAGGGAAAATAGGTGTAGCTTTGTGTTGCAGTAGCTGTCCATGTTGCTCTGTGTCTCATTGCAGGTGGGCTCATACAGGATATAGATCCACATGTTACCTAAAAGAGTAAGCAAATAAAAACATACACATCATGTTTTAAAAAGCGCTGTTTAACTTGGAGGTTTATATCTACAATCAGTGATGTCACACACAACAGAAGCTGATTGCATAGTATTATTTCATATCTATCACTTAAAGGGACTGTAACATGTTCACAGCAATTATATACAAATATAATTAACATAGAATACTGTAAAATAAAAATAAAATAAATTAAAATCATTATACGCTAAATAATACTTTTAATTTTCTATTTCTAAATTTCCTTTAAGTTATCTTTTTTGTGTTAGATTATTTAGTTGCATAATATCTCTGGGAGAAAATTCCAATCTTGTATTGCTCTCTCTTTTTCTGTACGTTGAACCGATGCAGTTAACCCCTTAATATCTAAAGTAGCATATTTGATACACACCCTTTCTGGGACATTTTGCATCACTTTATGGTAGAAACTTTATTCAAAAACCAGTTGCACACTATACGATACTGGTATCCTGCCCCTTGGTGAGAGCAGAGGACAATAAGTTATAATAGTTACCTATCACATGGTAATAGATGGTAAAAATGCTTAAAGAATTTTTGTTAATTTTTTAAAGGGCCACAATAAAAACGTCAGATTTTAATTATTGGAGTTTTCTGAGATGTTCTTATATCAGGCATTAAGGGGTTAATGAATAGGCTTAGAGACTACGTTATTTCTTATTTTTCCATGGGCTGTGTTCCAATTCATGCACTACATGCTTCAAAGTACGCAGATTGCAGAAGCCACGAAGTCTCCTATAATTTTTGTGTTCTCCATAGTGCACACTCAGGTTGAAATGAGACACCCGGAGTACAAGCATCACAGATGTGGTCCAGACCTCTGTTGCTTAGCAACTTCATATGTTTTTATCAATTAATGATTCCAATATTTCACAAAACACACACACACACATTATATATAATATATAAAAATACAGAAAATCCCCTCAGTACCATGAATTTTATTTATTTACTTTTTACATATGTGTCTAAATTAAAACATCTACGTCAGTGAAAAATACATGTAATAAAATTAATTTTTACACAGCGCTGCTTCTCCAGCTTGTCTGCTAGAACAAATATGTGCTTATATAGATAAAAGAACGTCCTCTCCAGCACTTGACTGCTAGTAATTCTTTTCTATCTGGTGCGCAATGACTTCCGGGGGATTGGACACCGCAAAGGATACATAGCATGAATACTTTGTTTTATGATCACACTTTAGCTGATTCAATCATAACATTAAAAGTGAAAGAAAACAAAGAAATAACAACTAGAAAAATAGCTGAAGTATTAACTTAAACCCTAAGAACCCGACATGTATGATACAATTACTCTCTCAGACATTTTGTATTATTTTATGGCAAAAACCTTCATCAAAATTCTGTAGAACACAATCAGCTTCTTAATGGACACCAGGAAGCAGAACATACAATAAGAATTATAATGCAAGGTTATAAATGGTAAATCTCTTTTATATTTATTTTTTGTTAAAGGGACAAATAATGACCATGTTTAAAAATATGACTTTTCTTACCATCTGTTGTGTCTTAAAGGGTTAAATTATACTTGAAGATAAATTAAGGTTTGTTTTTCTTGTCCAACAATAGCAACAAATTGTTTCCGCTTACCAGCAAGAAACCAGCTGAAGAAGAAGAGCGTCATGAGGCAGCTCCACAATGCGGTGTGGTTGTAGATGCTAAAAATACAGGGCAGTAGCGAGAGCACCGCCACTAGCAGGGAGATAACTCCCATCACTAGCAGGTAGACGCTCATAGATGGTTGCTGTGGACACTCGTAATGAGACATTATTCCTGCAATACAGACAGTACAAACCTAAATATCTGCTTGTGTGATAAAATCCAATTACTCAACACTGTTACTCACTTTACCTTTGACAAGCTGAGCAACAGCTGTGATGCACATGATTAACAGGAGAAACACTGAAGGACGATAGAGCACATATCAAACATCACAGATGTGGGAAAATTAATATTCTAATGCTGTGCTCACCAGCATTCACGTCTTTTTTTGCAGCACGGTTGCTTACCTAGTACAGCAGCTGGAGGTTTGCTGATAGTCTGATGTCTGTCACCGTCTGACATTTTGAAGAAGCAGAAACCAGAGACACAACTTGTCCTCTGTGTCAGTGTAATGATATGCTGCTAGCAGAAAGCTGTCAAACAGCAGTGCTCTTCTTTCTGCACCCTGTGTTCCTGTCAAATAAGGAGGAAAGAATAAAGAAAAGATCCATTAAAACAACAAAGACAAAAAATATTTATTAAATAAATAGATTTGCATTTACAAGGCAAACGTCTCCTACTTTGCAGCATACTCAGCGCAGTTTCCCTGAAACTGAGGGGGAAGTTGTACACCTTTTTATATATCACTTGACCACAACTAAATGTTAGAGGCATGTCGCTGCTCACCATGTTGAAAACAATTTACATTTTGTCACAACTTTGTGGTTCAGTATATGTTTTATTTTTTCTGTTTGAAAAGTTGCATAATTCTTTCATATAAACTTTAATCCATATGTCAAAACAGTTGAGATCATGTAATAAAAATATCAGCTCATTTTGATGGCCTAAAATATTCCCAGATTTCAGATTAAATGCCTAAAAATGGAACCCAAATGGGGCAGGTGGGGGTGAAAATTGGTGTGTGAGTGTAAAAATGTACTTAGGTCTCTGTGTGTGCATATTATTGGGTGGAAAGCCACAATTTTATGTGTGTGTGTGCAGTTTCTTTGCATGAATATATATGTGTGTGCATGGGTGTGTGTGTCGATTGGTGGGGTGGCTGGTTTGGTAGAGGGTATTTTGGTGGCAGGAGGATCAAAGGTAGGTAGGGGAAAGTTGGGGTGGGTGGGGGTTTCATTGGTGGGAGAGCTTGGTTTGTGGGTATGTATTTCAGGGTGTGGTAGGGTTGGAAAATGGGTAATAGGGAAAGGTGTTTGTGCCCTGGACCTCTGGGTGTCTGTTTTTGGTGCCTGGTGTCTGGAGACCTGCATTAGGAGGTTGTTCAAGCAGCTTGGCCCTCATTTGGAGGGCCAGCAGCTGCCATCAGCGTCCTGGGGCCTACACTTTATAGCTTGCATTGCATTCTGACTGCAGTCTGCCTCTGCCACCTTTGGGGGGTTGTGCTTGGTAGCCATTGTGGTGGGCTGGCTGGGATGCTTGCCCAGGGATGGCAGCTGGTCTCGCATTTGCCCCCTGGTCTGACTCTGATCCTTTTAGGGGTGCTGGTCACAGTTATATAGTCACTGATCCAGTGGTTCCTACCCATCAAACACCAACGTCTGTGAGTGGCCATCCAAAACCAAGGTAGCATGGATGAAAATCACCCTATGTTAGTGTTTTAGGGTTACCACCTATTTCATTTGCACATTTATCAAACCCTTCTTTATTGACAAATAAAATCAAAAATATTTTTTAGTTTTGCCAGTGCTAGACTAGAATTGCTCAACTTGGCATTGCAAATCCCACAGTTAGGGCGCTGACTCCCATCAGATTACGATATACATGTAAATCCATACTGCAGATATTCATCCAAGCACTTTGTTTTTGGTACAACATATGAGGGGAATAAAATATTGAGAAAGAAACATGACATAGCATAACAACAGTCACACATAGGCTACTGAGCACACCAAATTCCCTGCAGCGCAGAACATCATGACTCTTAGGAGTCAGGTGTCAGTATTGACCTCCATCTAAGCACCAAGACTGACTCAGTGAACTCAGGTTGAAAACCATAATTCCAATCACTATTTATTCTTGATTTTTACTTCGGTACTCGGAGACGAGCAGGCCAAATCACAGCTGACTCTTCTCACCCTGGCAGACGGCTACGGTCCATTCAGACCAGAACTTCTGGCCACAAAAACAGTAACTTTCCCCCTGCGTTGGACTCATGAACACTTTTATAACATGTGACTAAGCTGGACTCTTTACAACACCGGTCATTTAAACAAGTCATGTCGCTCTATCATCTATTTGAATGACCAGTTTGCACTGTTGTATATACAGCATACATACAAGACTACACATATATTTATTCGTTTATTTGTTAGAAACTACATTTTTACTTTTACTTTTTACTTTATTATTACTATTCAGTTTTTTAAAATGCACCTGATCACAAAAAAGTTCCCATTTTATGAATTGTGTCACATAACAATGGCAATAAAAGTATCTGATCTGATTCTGATATTTTGCTCCCACATGTATTCGCTTGCATTCTGTTAGACAGCATGCCGTCAAGATGACGTATTTGCCATGGCAACCAAAGGCGCCATCTTTGTCTAGGGGTAAACAACACGTTAGATTCATTCAGTTATTTGTGTTTGTCTCACTGTAGGTTGGTTTAAATTGCCTAAATATGGATTTACTTATTCCACGTGAGTTTTTCATATTAATATCATGTACCAGCAAATGAAATCACATGATATAAGGACGTTGCAGAAGAGTTTGGCCGTCACAACCATTAAAAAATATTGGACTAGTTTATCATTTTATCAAAAAACATATCTCATTATAATGTGACAGTTTCTTCATATAACAAGATATTAATCTAATTTTATCAAGGAACTTTAACGAGATGGTTTCTCATTATAACGAGATGTGTAACCCTAACCCTAGTTTCAACGAGGTTAATATAATGAGTTATCTTTTTTTTCCTGTGTGGAAATGCATTCTTCAGACAGATTTCGACTTATTAAAAGGCACCCCTCTTCAACTTCTTACTGTTCCCTCCGGACCAGAATTAAATGTTTCCAGAGAAGCGATGTCACGGTTAAAAATATCACGTTATAATGAGATAACTGTGTCACTTAGATGAGCAAATATAATTACATTAACATTTTTAATGAGAAACATGTCTCTTTAGTGAGAAACCTTCTCGTAAAAGTTTCTTAATATAACAAGATTAATATTTCATTACATCAAAAAATCTGTTTCATTATAACTAAATATGTTTTACGTTAAAAAGAGAAACTGGTGAAATATGTTTTTCATGGTTTTGACGGCTAAACGCTTCCGTAGGAAGTAGGGCTGGAAAAATATTCTTAAAGTCTTCTAGAGAGCACATGGCTGTACGATCCATTAGCAGGCCACAGAAGTAGACATACTTGGACTTTGTTCGCCACAACTTTTTAACCATCACCATTACGTCCGATCTTATTTGGCATCTGTTGATGGCGATCAGCCGCTTATCTCTCCTGACTCCACTTAAGTTTATGGTACATGGTCTTGAACCCCCTTGTAAAAAATTGGATGTGTAGCCAACCACAAATATGATTTTACCATGTCTCCTCTTTAGTGTTGCCAAGGGCTGTTTCCACCACGCTAAGATGGCGAGCTTCGTTGCTATGTGATTACGTCAAAATGTCCCGGATGTCCGTCTAAGAGAATGCTAATTCGGTTGTTGCGTCATCCTGTGGGTTTAATCACCAACTTCATCATGTTTACTTCTTTATGTGGATGATGTTTTTCTTTCTTCCCCAGCTTGTCTCTCTTAAGTTCTAGTGATAATTGTTGGTTTTGTATTCTTGAAGATGTTGCAGGATGTTTTCTGTTTCCTGACAGGTGAAGAAGCTGGTTTTCCCTGTTTAGATGGAACATCTGTTGATTTCTATCTGACCATCTGGTGTATTCATGTCTCTTTCTCTCCCAATTACTTCCTCCTTTCTTTTTCCCCCAAACCCTCTTGTAATATGTAAATTAAACACTAATTAAAATAAAGAACTAAAAAGGATAGTATCTCACAGTTTCTAGAGATATGTTAGCAGCAGTATTTTTACTTTAAACATAATATCTCATTGTGAAATTTAAAGTAAACTTAAAGTACCGTCTACTTTCACTCATCCGGGGTCAAGTCGTAGAGTCAGCCACTTAAAGAGGGAAGCCCAGACTTCCCTCTTCCCAGGCACATCTGCCAGCTCATTGGGAGTGATCCCAGGGCCAGAAAAGATCTGATGTCCCAGCAGGACCTGGAAAAACTAGTTCATGCTTTCATCTTTATTCGGCTTGATTACTGTAACAGTGTCTTCCTAACAAACCAGTTAGACACCTGCAGCTAACCCAGAACTCTGCTGCTAAAGTCCTCACCAAGACCAAGAAAGTGGACCACATCAGTCCAGTTCTGAGGTCTTTACACCAGCTGTCTGTCCATTAGAGGATAGATTTTAAAGTTATGTTACTGGTTTATAAAGCTCTGAATGGTTTAGGTCCAAAATACAGTCGTGGACACAATTGTTGGTACCCCTCAGTTAAAAAAGAGAAAATCCACAATTCTCACTGAAATCACTTAAAACTTACAAAAGTAACAATAAATAAAAATTTATTGAAAATTAAATAATCAAAATCAGCCATCACTTTTGAATTGCTGATTAACATAATAATTTAAAAAAACAAACTCATGAAACATTCAGTTTAATAAAATCCAGATTAAATACCCTCTTGTTCTCACCTGCATTTCTGTAGTTTTTATTTTATATTACCTTAATTTTTATGTTTTTGTAATCTAAAATCTATCATTATTTTAACTATTTTTAATCATTTTTAATTGTTATACCTTTTTATCTACATAATTGTAATCATTTCAATTGTCATTTCTTATTTTATTTGTTTCTTATTTTAATTTAAAATAATGTTTGTGTTTTTTAATGTTCTGTAAAGCACTTTTAATCACTCCGTGTTGAATTGTGCTATAAATGTACATTGCCTATCATTTAGGTTTTTCTCCTGTTGAGCTGTTACTTCAAAATTATAATAAAAATAAAAGCTAGTTTTTTTATTATGTGATTTTCCATGTTTTATTCAAAATGACGTGAAGCAGGAAGTGGATTTTGATTATTTCTGATTTATAGCGGAATTATGCGTAAATTTGTTTTCCATTCCATTTAGAATTACTATTTCTATTTTAACCTGAAGGAGAATACTTTAATTCAGAATGATTTAATTTGATTCCCTCTCATGGTGATGCAAATCTTTGTCTTTCAGGCCTAATCTTTAATGATTATCAGTTTTCAGACTCAGAAATGTTTTTTTGTCCAGGTTTTTAACACAGTTTAATAATTTATCTTTAAGTCCTTCCAGAGCGTCTCATTTGTCTATCGTATATTTTTTGGTTGATCGTCATATTTACACATTCTTGGTTCTTGTTTGTTTTGTTTTACATTTCCTTCTTTTCTTCTAGTATTGATATTTTATCCCATAAACAGATCTTGGAATGAATAAATAAATATTCACATTTATCTGGTTGTTGTCTTTGAATTCACTGAATCATTATGTCAATTAATATAAGAACTAACAAAGTAATGTGTAAGACTGAATAGTTTTAATAATTGAGTTATTTAACTAAATATATAACATCATAGGTTTAGTTTTAATCTACTGTATTTTAACAGATAGCTAGAAAATAATAGTAAATGTTAATATCAATATTTCACATTCATTTATTATGCTGATTGCTACATCTAATAAAGAGTATTTTTAAGATGAGCCTCCATAACAGCTATTTCATTTTTAAAAATTTAAAGGAAAAAAAAGAATGAGGTAGGTAATCAGAAAAGAAAAGCAAGACACGTTGACTTTTGGCGTGCAGCTGTGCTCCACCACAGGCAATCTGACAATGGTAGGAGAAAAGAGACTGATGAGTATTTAATGACTGCTGAGGCCATGAAGAGCAGGTGCACTGCAGGATGTGTTGACCAGTGTAATATCAGGTTGCAGTTCTCATTTTCTCTTGAAAATAGCTTTTTAGATTTTAATGCTATTAATTTATCGTGATGAAAAGAAAAGACAAACAGAAGCGTAAACGCTGACGCAGGTCTAAGCTACTCTGACTGAAGTGTTGTTGCAGGATTTGTGTTGTATTTGCAGTGATCACTTGCTTTACAGGCATCTTGTTCAGGTTCTCTTCAGGAAAGGTGTTTCTTTTTGTTCGTTTACTGATGCAATTGTTAAGGTTTTGTAGTTTTTTTTCCTGAGTTTTGAATCACCATTTAGACATTTCTCTTTGAGCACATTTGACGTCTTCTCTGCATCTATCATGATGTTGTGGAATAAAACCTGGCATTTTAGCCCCGTTTTCAGAAATCCAGCACCTTCATCTGTCCATCTTTTCTCTCATCGATCAGAAATTAAAATAAAATACATTAAAATATTTCATGAATAATATCTTCACTGTATGAACTGATATAAAACAGATTCAATAAATCCAACTTAGCTTGTATTTCTTTTATCTGTGTGCGTTAACCGCAATGCTTGAGAAAAAGAGGATGGCAGGCTTTACATGCGTGCTTAAAATATGCAGTTCAAGTGAAACAAAAACAAGGAATCAATTAAAATAGATATTTTATCATTTTACCTTCCCATTGCACAAAGACAAATCTGAGGCTCAACATGTAAACAATGCACATTTTACATCCCTTCGAAAGGCAGTTAAAGAAAAAAGCCCAGAAATAAAATCCACAACACCTGCAGAGATAGAAAATGTATAGCAGCGACACATCATAGAAAACTGGAGAGGCTGACAAACACAAAGCTGTCCGGGTTACGTTGCTGCTCTTAGGATTTAAAATCATACACTAGTGATATACCTGCAACAGAAACAGCCATATAACACGCATCCCCTCATTCACTTTGATCAAAGTCTCTAGACGTTGTCGTCGAGGTTTTCACTGTTAGTAAATTTACAGAAACAGATAAGAACGCAGCAACCGATAAAAAGAAACAAGAGCAACAATATGTAGCCCAGCGTGGTGGTCCAGAAGGCAAACAGGTAGACAGTCCTGTTGCAGTACAGAGTAGTTGTGTTGGTCTTGATGTAGTTGGGTTCATAAATTGAGTAGATCCACACGTTACCTAGAGGAAAAAATGACAGATGAATGTGGTGTAACGTGAAGAGGAGAGTTAGTGAGTAGTTCCTGTGTAAAGGGCTCTAAATTTGTCTTATCAAAAGTACACTCCAATCACAAATGTAGATATTCTACCTTATAATGTGAAATAAATATGGATATTGGTGAGTAAAATATGGATTTATGATATTTAAAAATCTTTTTATTTGATTTTTGGTCCCATTTTAGACTGTTTTAAAAGTTACTGTAACTAAAAATAGAAATGAGTGAACTAGGTATGATGTATAAAGTTTAGAGGGCAGAGAGCTGACAGAACATGTGCTTCATCATTAAGTCTCATGGCCAACAGATGGTTCAGCGCAGCAGCAGTTGGGCGTCATGGAGAGTTAAATGCTCTTCTAATTCATTTTAATGAAAACAGGAGGCATTGTGTAAGAAGGTATTCATTAAATTAAAAGTAGTAAGGCTGACATCTAGTGGCTCAAACCTGTTCCTACAGCAGGTTACTGCAACAGCTGGTAATAGAAGTACAATGTATAAAAAGTATAATAGCTCCTAGCTGTATAATAAGTATAATAAGTATGGTGACAATAACATAACGAAACTATGTAGACATAGTATTAACATAATACAAAGTACATTCACAGGAAAAAACAGGAGGAATTACTACTATACAGATATGCTGCAGCAATATCTGAATTATGTTTAACAGTACACGTACAAATACAGATTTAAAAAATATGAGGACAGTAATTATGCAAATAGAAGAGGAAGGAAAGAGTTTATTGTTCTGTTATACTTAACCAGGTCAAGAGACTTGAGGACAGAATATGTTTCTAATTTAAAAGCAAGAAAGGATGTGTTAACTCGTAGCTATTTGTGTTTGTGATGAAAAATTTTTCCTTGTAAAGAAAAAACTACAATTTCTAGTGATTTGCTTGCAGAGTTTTTAATAATAGAAAAGAAAATCTTTTGTAGTAAGGTGGTAAGAAGAATCAAACAGATGGATATTTAATTAATAAATGTTTTGGTCTTTTCGCAATAAAAAGGTGCATTAATGCTTCATTTTTGTGCGCTTATATGCCTTGTACCAGTTCACAACCATGTGCTCACAAATGAGAGATATGGCAAGAGGATTCACACACATTTCCAGAAAATAAGCTCCGCAGTGAACCTTTAATGGAAGCAATGTGAAAAATAACAGCTTGGAGTTTGGGAACTGTGTGAGAGATATTATGTTGATGGGAGGGGACAACGTAGGGAAGCTGTACATTATTTACTACACACACTTCATGATACTTTAGCACTTCATGATACTTTAGTATTAAGTTTTTCTGAGATGGATTAACTTGACATGTTTTAGATTAACACAGGATTATCATGCTCTGGTGTTGTTTTAATTTTCTGTTAATTCAATCTGTTTATGCAATAAAGTTCTCAAAAGGGTAGAAACTAGTCAGTCAGTCTTTACTCTATCTATGGTGAAGGATAGAGATGGTGCCATCTCCTGGAAGATGCTGCAGCCGAAAGTCAAACTATAATTGCAGATGTTTCTATAGAGGATTATTAATATTTAATCTCACTGGCCTCCATTTAAAAACAGTGGTTTGTCTGTTAAATGCATAATATTTACACATAGTTGCCTGGCAACAAGAAGCACGACTTTTCTCTTATGGAGTCAAAATGAGTCACTCACCTGCAATGAACCAGCAGAAGACAAAGAAACTCGCCAGTGAGTTCCAGGAGGTGCAGATTATGCTTAGCTGGTTGGTGGTGCCGTCTTGGGGATTCTGGGCGCAGGGGAGACAGGCCAGCACCCCCAGCATGAGGCCAAAAACCCCCATCACTATCAGATAGATGGGGATGTAGTGCTGTTGGGGACAGTCATTCAGGTATACTGACCCTGATGGACACGGGAAAAATGGGAGGATATTACTGTGTAAAAGCAATAAACTCAAAGGATCCTACTGGCCCATTAGTCATCCAGTAACTCACCAATTACAATCTTTGCAATGGGCAAAATGCAGAAAACAAATTTCGAACATCCTGCAAGATAAAATAAGACACTACGTGGTTATTTCTGTGCAGAGCAGAATGATGTGATGACTGTGTGATTGATATCTTACCTAATACTGGTGCTGGGAGGTCAGAAGGTTTCCTAATCGGTCCACGGAGCAAGTTGTTTGACATTATCAGTACAAAGGACTCTAACCTGTATAAAGAACTGTGAGAGAATAATGTCATTAACCGTAACAACGCACGCCTGCAAATGAAAGGTATGCAAGTTTTATTTATAGGCCTGTTTCAAGTGAGCCCAATAAGTTTCCTGGATGCAATAATTTTAGTTTCTCTCTCTTCAAAGATTGCAAAATGTTTCACTACTGTGCATCATAGTATACAAGAGCAGTTCAGAGGCAACAGTGTCTACAACATTGCCTACTAGATGACAAACTTAAGATCAGACATGCATTCAGTTTTATATGTAGTCAAGTTAAAACATGACCCTTTATATCACACTATATATAGGCTCATGAAACCATGGAAGACCAAAAACTGGTCTGATAAATCAAGCTAAATGTTCTTCATTAATCGTACCGTACCGTCTTATTCCGCTTATCTGGGGTCGGGTTGCGGGGGCAGCAGCCTAAGGAGGGAAGCCCAGACTTCCCTCTTCTCAGCCACATCTGCCAGCTCATCAGGAGGGATCCCGAGACGTTCCCAGGTCAGGTGGGAGAAAATCTCTCCAGCGTGTCCTGGGTCTCCCCCGGGGCCTCCTCCGGCTGGGACGTGCCTGGAACACCTCACCAGGGAGGCGTCCATCATGCATCCTAACCAGATGCCCGAGCCATCTCATCTGGCTCCTCTCGATGTGGAGGAGCAGCGGCTCTACTCTGAGTCCCTCCCGGATGACCGAGCTTCTCACCCT
>JBAMHX010000006.1:10585928-10616558 GCA_037177515.1 Pseudomugil tenellus | reverse complement strand
GTTAAATGTGAACAAAAAATAAACACCAGAGTGTTAAATGTGAACAAAAATGAACACCAGAGTGTTAAATGTGAACAAAAAATAAACACCAGAGTGTTAAATGTGAACAAAAATGAACACCAGAGTGTTAAATGTGAACAGAAAATAAACACCAGAGTGTTAAATGGAACAAAAATGAACACCAGAGTGTTAAATGTGAACAAAAATGAACACCAGAGTGTTAAATGTGAACAAAAATGAACACCAGTGTTAAATGTGAATATGAAATTAACACCAGAGTGTTGAATGTTAAGTTAATTGTTACTCCCTAAAAAGGTTTAGTATACTGAAATGTCACTTATTTCACAAAGAAAAAGTGGCATGTCATCTTCCTGTGTATAACAAATCAAAAGTCCAGCATTATTGTCTATAAATAGACCTAACTCAGCTGGTTGTAAAAACGTCTTTGAAGGAAAAATTTCAAGCATTTGACAAATGACCACATCCTTAAGGGAACACAATTCAATTGGTCCATACTCTCTCTGTTTTTGTAGCAAAAGATTTTGTTGTGTTTTGAAATTCTTAGAATAACTTTTGAATGAGTTTGGTTTCTATGTTTATGATTGTCTTATCTTATTGTTTCAGTTTCGTGTTCATGTAGGGTTGAGCTACAGGCAGACAATGGCACTGAGGCACTCAACAAACTTGAAGTTAAATATGTAGGCGGACCATAATTATGTCTGTATGGAGTTGATTTAACTATGAGATGATCATCTTTTTTTTATTTAACCCCAAGAAATAACACTTCACTCTGGAGTTTGAAGGAGGAGTCTATTCATGTCTAAAATGATTTAGGATTAAACCAATATGACTAACACTGTGAATTGACCTAACATTTCACTCTCAAAGTGTTAAAATAACTATTTTGGAGTTAAAATTAACTAAAAAATCTTTAACCCTAAAAATTCAACTCTCTAATTTTGGCTGTGTGCCTGCAGTATATCACAACATCAGCATACATGGGCTCATTGGGATGGGGGTGTAGACTGCAGGTCGCTGTGAGAGTCATGTAGCTGGTTCTGGGGTTCCTCTTAGCCTGATTTTATTTACACCACCACTTGTAACCCTACAGCATCACACATCACACACAGAGGGGGTCCTGACCATGTGGTGCTGCCTGGCAGAACTGGGATCCATCATCTAATGGGAGCTTTCCCATTTTAAATGCACAACGAACAGCCTTCATTCAAGCACATGTGGCTCTTTGGCCTGATACTGGTAGTGGTTCTTGGGCCTGTGGAGCGCTGATGGTGCTTTGACATCAGGGACGTGCTGGGTCTGCTTGCTCCAGCTGTGTCTCATGGTTCTCGGATAGTTTCTGTCAGGGGTCATCTTTCCCCTGGGCTGGGTGGGGGTACAACTCTCCCTGCCTGGCTCTTCTGGGCTCTGTACTCAAAACATTTGGATTTGTTCTGTTTTTTTAGTCTGGCTTGTATACAGCAGCTTAAATTTCATTGGGTCAAACTTGCCTATTTTTTAGTTGCAGTCCATGATGTTTTGTTTAACTGTGACTAAATTAATGCCGCTAGAAATCTTAATGACAAATTCTGGCTGTTGAGCTCCATGACCCTTAGAGACAGCGCTCTCTCTCACAGCTTGGCAGCCAGAAAATAAGACATTGTTCTTCACTATATCACCTCTGTTAATGTTTTAGTATCAGGATGTCTTTTTGTTGTTCTTGTTTTATTTTATTTTTTATTTAACCTTTATTTAACCAGAAAAAACCTGATTGAGATTGAAAAGACGGCAAGACAGCAGCTCCTTTACACGTTACATGAACAAACATTCAGAACATTCAAAATTTTGGCAAAAAACAGTAAAATACTAAAACCATTAACCAAAAATTTTTTAAAAATAAAATGTTACAATTAACAATGACAACAGTATGTCAGGTAAAAAATCTGCAGCACAAAGAATTATCTTCTCTAACCTTTAACAATCTCTTAAACATATTTAGCGTCGCTTTCTTTTTCAGATGTGGATCTAAATTTTACTTTATTCCCACATGCAGCCTTTTATTTAATTCAGAACCAGTCAAAAGTCACACAAACACAAGTGAAGTCTTTGCAAGCTTGACTTCTCTTTTTTTTTAATTAAATGAACACCTGATTTTTAAGCTCTTCGAACTATCAAATGAAACTTTATTAGGGAATCTTCATGAATAGGGATGTTTGTCCGTGGTGAAATAATAAACAATCACACAGCTGTTGTTTCATTGAATGAAAATGAAATTACAGTTTAGTAATTTTATTTCAAGCTGTTATCAACAACAGGAATCCCAGTAAAAGCCTGATTTTTGACAGATATCACAGTGGTAACAACTTCCCAACAAAAATAAAAAAGACTAAACAAAAGTGCAACAGTCGTTACATTACTAGTTAAATTGAAGTATGATGCAGCAGCTAGCAGCAGTTTCATTTTTGTTGTTTGCAAACTCGTGAAGTGTTGAAGGATGCCTGCATATCTGGCCAGCCGATCACCACAGAGCCTGGTGTAAATAAAAGACTTTTATTTCATGTTTTTTAGCACAGTCGGAGCCGCTGAAGTCTATTTTACTGCATTTCCATCATGTTGTTTTGTTTTTCCACCTGTTCATCGCTTGATAGGACAGAGGTTACCATGGTTACAGATGCTGTCACAAGTCTGTGAGGCAGATGCTGGAGGATGTCTCGATGTAGATGCAACCTCTGAATCCCGAGCAGTTCCGGCTGCCTTGCAGATCTATCGCGTGTCTGCTGTTCCTCTCAGATTCTGTTGTTTGGAGTCGAGCCCCCCCCAGCAGAGAATCCCACAGCAGGCCTCTGCTCCACAACTGCACAAACAGACAAAAATGAGCTTCTCTGCATGCATTTGCACAGCTGTCTTAGTAGTAAATCAGTGAATAGGATGCTGTAAACCTCAACAGATATGTGTGTTTTTGGATATCTTCTATAGAAGATGACTCTGAGGTTGAACTCAGGGTTTCCTTCCTCCTTGAACACCCGCGTTCTGATGGTGTCGCTCTCACATCGTACCACAGCATAAACATCTGGAGCTGTAGATCAAGACAAGAAGAGGTAAAGTAATTATTTCAGATGGTTTGAATCTCTGAGACATATGATGTAGGTGAAACATACAATGTCTAACTCCTTTTCTTCTGATGTAATCACCTGTCTGTTTGGGGTGACTGAGTCCAGATGCTCTGCAGAGATGAACTGTGGTTACCAGTGTTAGCTGGGGTAGAAAACACTGGAAAAGAGAGGGAGATGGCAGGTCTTCCTTCAATTCCCTACATGGAAAAAAGAAGAATGTTTTATAATCACCTAAATATATGGGAGAGGAACAAAGCTGTGTTAGGTTTCAAATGGATATTAAGAATTGCAAATTCCCCATAGAATAATTAGGCATGTCTAGCTTGTTGGAAGTGATGTCATATCCCATTCAAACATCCAATTTGTATTAATTTAATACAAACGTAGCCTAAGAATGTAGATCCCAGGAACTTTCTGGTTTCCATTTGTAGTCTGCTGGTAGTCCGAGCAGTATTGACCAATCACATTTAAGTGTGTTACTCTGGCAAATATGCTATGAAGCTGGTGTGGAGGGCAATAAAACTTGTAGTCTTGGAAAGTGTCTGAAAATCTTTAGATTGTTTCCATTTGAACAGCAAAGCTCAAAAGAACTGAAGTTAAAAACTCAACAATCCAAGTTAGATTGACCTTGTCCACAACTAGTGAAAGAGTCCCAGTCATGTAGGAGACGTGAGTTTTAGCTGCTGTATAAACTGGTTCTTTTTACTCGTAATTTCATTTCAAACTTTCTTGTTATTACTCATGTTTATTTTTGTAACGTAAAAAATAATTATTCAGAGTTAGAAAAACATATTTTGCCATTAAAGAGCTCCCTGTTGGGAGCTACTTGAGTGATTAGTTTGAAATTCTTGCATCTTATAAAGGTAGTTCTAAGTTCAAGTTAAAACCAAATGGCACATTTGGTGGTTCTGCCTTGAAACACCTGTTTTAAAATAGCTGGTTCACATTTTTTTAGCATCTATTTTTGCACAGTTGCTTAACAGACATGACTTAACCAATTCCTAGATTAATTTGGCTGCGTCTTGTATCAGAAGTGGTTTCTAGTCTTTGGAAATGCATTCTTAGAGGCAGAGATGAAGGTTAACACAAACCCTTTAGTAACATCCAAATGTTAATAACATACATAAGAACTAAATATGCAATTTGATTAACTCAGCTGCAGAGTTTATTTTTTTAAGTGTAAATTATCATCACTTTCTTCAGCGACACACATTTCTTAACGTTTCTACTTTAACTTGAACTCGAACACATTTCACGCACCAGACTCTGACATGAGAGCGGGAGAAGAGACGCAGTAAGAAGCGTCCAGTGGTTCCTGGCAGGAAGGTGGTGGGCAGCACAACGTAACGACCCGGGGGCAGGGTCCCCCTCCACGTCACACTGCGTGAGTCCATGTAGATGGAGCTAGCTGCCTGCTCCACCACACACTGCACCCGGCTGCAGCGGTTCACCTCCACCTGGCAGTTCAACAAGTTGCAAAGGGGATGATTTTTGAAGATCTGAAAGGACGTGATCCTTTTTTAGTCTGTTATCAGCTCACCTTCAGCACCTCAAAGCCGATAGGCAGGTTTTCTCCTCCTCCGTTTTTCTTCCACATCCTCCTGTCCTCTTGCTGTAGGCAGATTAGCACCTCCTCCTCCTTGCGTTGCACCTCAAACATGAACTAAAAAGAAAAGAAGTCATTTGGATTTGAAGGATTTTTGTGGTCATTTTTGTATGTTTCTGTTTAGGTTTACCTGCGGATTGTGCAGAAATGTTTCCCTGTGGTTGATGCATCCTCCACACCTGCTCCTCCTGTCCATCTGCGCCTCCCAAACTCCATCCATCTCCTGACTTTTATCTTCTTTGATTATATTCTTTCCACTCTTACCACAATTGGAGGAAATACCCCTTTTCAATCTTTCTTGTTGACTCTCTCCAAGTCTGGCTTCTTTGCGGTTCCCTCGTTGCTTGGCCCCTACAGGATTTATATTGTTATATTGTTTATTTAGGTTCAGGGCGGTGTTACTGTGGCACACTACGGATAGAGGTGCTTCAGGAGCAGCAGGAGCCAGAGCCCACTCCCCATGGCACAGAGTTTCTCTCCAGTGTGACCTTGGCCACAGCAGTGTCTTCTCAACCAGCCAACACACCACTACATCTGTGAAAAAACAACAGAAGTCCTGGAAATCCATCCTGAAATGGAAAAAAATCCGCAAAAATTAAACTGACAGTTGGCAGCAGACACCATGCTTTTTTCTTTAGTATGAATAGTTTTACCAGAATTCCCCAACATCACGAACAGTGAGCCCCATCTTCTCCCTTTCTGTTCGACTCAGTTGTTGCCACTGCTCTGACCTGCAGGTGGCGTACAACAACAAAAAGCTGAGAGTTGTTGGGTTAAACAGATGACAGCATGAGAAATATAAGTCTTGTTTCAACTTCTGGAACGTTTTTATTGGTCCAGTTTGACCATTTTCGGAGTTTCTCAGACTTTCACAATGTAAACAACAGATGGCTCCTTGTAAAACAATTCCCTAACTATTGTTAAACGGCTGAAATTGCCCAGAAAAGTTGTAGTTGCATTGTAAATTTGTTATAAACCACACTGACACTGTTAAATGTCAGCAGAGACTTCAATCCCAGAGTTTCTATAAAATGTACTCAGCAGTCAAACATGTGACAGAAGCCAGAAGTAAAAGGGTTCAGGCATCCTTACCCCTGACTCCAGGGTCCCTTCCAATCTGTGGTCCCCCATGGGTTTCTCATGCGCACCATAAAGAGTCGGGACGTTCCACTTGTTTTCCACAGCTTCTCCCCCAGCCTCACCTTCCTCACTGCTGTGATCCCGTAGGCGTGTCCACGCACGAGCCCGCAGTCCAAAACAGACTCCACGGTCTCCCCCTCAGTTGGCTGAGAAACAAAACACACTGAAAATATTTTAACAACACTGAAACTGTTGAAGGCAGCTTTATAATGAATTTGAAAAGCCCTACCCGTATGGAACAGGTGATGAGGGATTTGCATTCATGGACCTTGAATAACGTCTGGAAGAGCACCTTCCTCTGGTCACTGTGTAAGCTTAGAGCTTCACGATCCAGACTGATAGGTTCAGAAACACCACCTGTGAAGTCGATGAGGGCTTCCGCAGTGTTTCCTCCTTCCAAGGCCTCATAACATCCATTTAGTCTGGAAAACAAAAGAAAAAAGAGTTTTTTCGCCCAATTGTCATATTTCACAGTAAGTTTGGGCTTTTAAACTTTAGGAAATCATTGATCAATCCTATAGTAAAGTTGTCTCTTCTGCTCCCTATTATACAAAACCCACATCTTATAATCTGGACACTCTAAAATGTAATATTCTGAAATTCATATCTCATAAACCAATATTTTATGTAAGGCTACCAGGGTTATTGGGCGACTTTTGGGCTCTTGGTTTACCAGAACTCAAAAAATTATTCTGCAAAACTGAATGGAGATGCTACTAAAAAGAAAAAAACTGTTCTTTTTGTTGGTAATTGTCAATGTGAAGAAGTTAAAGTTCCCTCTATTGTTTCAATGGAATGGAATTGAGGTTACTGAGGTCATCTCATTGATAAAAAAAAGTAGAGCAGCGCCGCAGACAAAAAAAATTGGGTACGTTTATTATTAAAGATCCACCAAATTATATATATGTCATAGAAGTAAACGTATCAGACATTAGGCTGGTAAAGGGTTGAGCTACCACCTACATCAGATATAGTTCCATTGGAACCATGGATAGACCCTGCTTCTGAGTAGGAGCTGAAATGGTTATAGAAATGCGTTCTGTAAACCCTTGTTC
The DNA here is from genome assembly GCA_037177515.1 of Pseudomugil tenellus. NCBI lineage: Eukaryota > Metazoa > Chordata > Actinopteri > Atheriniformes > Pseudomugilidae > Pseudomugil > Pseudomugil tenellus. The sequence continues at coordinate 10,609,647 of JBAMHX010000006.1, read as the reverse complement.
CTAAATGTCAGAATACGCGAAAAAAATGGTTCTACATCTTAAAAAGTTCTAGGAACGGTAAAAGGTTCTAACAGTCAGAAAGGGTCTAATGATTCTTTCAGACAGTGCCTCAATGTGTTCTCTCACTTGGCGTAAGCCTTCTCCAACAGAGCGCTCCAAAACTCTCTTGGTGTTGCAGAGCGGCAAAAGAGCAGTACTCCATCCCCACTGACTGGCAGACGGTCATCCACCACTACATCGACCCACTGACCAAAGCGCCAGAACCGGAAATGGAAGATTCCTGCATACAGGTCGGGATGCTTGGGGTTCCATTCCTGATCCATGTGGTCCGGAATGACCTGGAAAGAGAAGCAGTGAAGGTAAGGTTAGTACTTAGGAACTAAAGGATAGATCTAAAAGAATGTTGCAACTTAAGAAAGATGATTGGGAAGTAAATGAGATGGACGGACATACAACCTTCTTCCATAGCGATGGCACAGATGCAAGACAGGAAATGGCTGCGACCATCCAGCAGTTACCCAGACTGCCTTGGTGCAGGTCACGAGTGCTGATGCCATCGACAAACAGCCGAGGGTCCTTACATATTTCCTAAAGTGATATCAGAGGAAAAAGATACCAACTTAAAGAGAAAGAGTACCTTAACCTAAATTAATATGTCTATTACTGTCTGCCACTTGGAGCAGCATATTAATCCAACCATTACCATTATCTTTACCACTTTTCCCAAATCAGTTCATTGGGCTAGAGGCTGGGTACACTAGGTTGACAGTCCATCACAGGGCCAACGCAAAGCACACAACTCCTAAGCATAACGTAGAATGACCAATCAACCTAACGCGCATGTCTTTGGACCGTGGAAGGAAGCCAGAGTACCTGGAGAGAACCCACGCTAACACATAGAAAACATGCAAACTCTACACAGAAAGACCACTGCCCCGAGCCGTGATTCGAACCCGTGACCTTCTTGTTGTGAGGCTGAGGTGCTAACCACCGCTCCACAATACAGTTTTGGAGCAGTACTTTTAACTGTAAACAGATTTATAATAACCAGATTTATCAGCAACAGAGATTCAGCAGACATCTGTTATTCATTTGGACACAAACAGGTGACCTCAAAGGAGATTTAAAACTGCTAACAGAGTAAAACAAGGGGCCAAACCAAAAGTAAACCTCCAGTCTGAGAGTGGATTGTACTGTTGGAAAATATGCAACAACTAAATTCAATTTAACTTTATTTGTACAGCGCCATTTCACGACAATGTCGTCTCAAGACGCTTCACAGAGATCAGCCAATTAAAAAAATAGCCTTATGTAGGGAACCAGCTAGATTGCATCAAATCTTGACTTCGATCTAACCTCCCATCCCGAGCAAGCATGAGGCGACAGTGGGAAGGAAAACTCCCTTTTAACAGGGACGCAAAACCTTCAGCAAAACCCTGCTCAGGTAAGGCAGCCATCTGCCTCGACTTGCTGGGGTTACAGGGACAGGAAAGACAGATTAATATACATTGCAGCTTCTATCCAGGAAGACCGCCAGATAAAGGAAAATAAGAAGTAAGACCTGCAATAATAAAGGAAGTAATGAGAAACAAAACCTGAGAAATAGGTTAATGATGCCAGTACTGTCCAATACATGGAAAATAAGCAGCAGAGATAATAATTGGAAGTCCTCATTGCATCACGAGATGTCCAGCTAGACTATCCCCTAACTGTAAGATTTGTTGGAAAGGAAGGTTTTAAGTTTGATTATAAAGGCAGAGAGGGTGTCCACCTCTTGTACCCACACTGGGAGAAATCACCAAGTATGGGAGTAGTTTTAAATTTAATTCAATTTAAAAGGAAGACAATAAAGAGAAGCTTAAATGAGAAATCTCTTTATTTCAATTGCCTCTAACTGCACCATTTTAGGCCAACAGGAATCTTTTCAGTTTTCGGGTTATCTTTGGAACAGCCCATTAATGATAAATAGCACTAATCTAATCTGGAAATACCAAATGTATGAACTAGTTATTCCACATCTCTCTTGGTTCCTAATTTTAGCCCTATTATGTAGGTGAATGGCTGTCCTAGAAATGACTGCTTTGCTAAAATCTACAAGGTAACCTCCAATTATGCACATTATTCTATCTATTTATCAGTTGTTGCAGGTTTAAAACGCTTCCAGTGAAGAAAAATAAACTGTCATTAGCAGCAGTTAGTGCCCTTGCACAGTTTTATGAGACCATGCAAACTGATTCAGTGTGTTAGGTTAGGACATAGCTGAGTGGGCAGATCCTCTCACTGTGGACCCTCTGATCTCAGGATCAGGTAACACTAGAAGTACTGCTGAACACACACACACACACACGTGCGCACACAAAGATGAGCTCAATGTTCATAACCTCTTCAGCCACAACTCGAGAAAGATATCAACCATGTGAACATCTGATATGGTGCTCCTGTGCAGATGAGGCCAACCAGAGAGCGATATGGACAGTTATGATAGCAAATGAGTGAGTTTAGTCGGTATGTGTGTGCGTCAGGTAAGCGAGATGACAGATGTCACCTTATCATTCAACGCTCTTCTGATACACACTTGAAATACCTGAGTGGGGCATGTGAAACACAACTCTGTTAACCCCTTCTCTTCCGCACAGAAATCAACAGATTAGATCGGTTTTGCATTTGCGGCAGCAGCTCCTTGTGGGAAATACTTCCTTATTTTATGTGCGGAATTTAGCCGAGTTTCATTTGTAAATAACAGGGAAAAAGATCCATTAATTCTTCATTGGGTATGGTTATATGATATCTCTTAATCATTAATTATTAATTCTGAATTAAATCATTCCAAATTAAATTATTCTTCTTCAAATTTACATGGAAATTGTAATTCCAAATTCAGGCGTACATGGCAACAGGTTTATTCGCCTTTCCAACGTGATGGAAATACATAATCTCTTTCTGCTTTTCGCGTTATGGCCTACGTAGAAAACAATATAATAAAAAAAACATTTTTGCTTTAATTTTGATTATAATTTTGAAGTAGTAGCTTGACATGAGTGTACTATTTCACTTTTTTGAACAGCTGACGAGGAGAAGAAAAATAGACGGGACTGAATATATCCAAGACAAGAGGCAGATGACTGCGTATGTCTATCTTTGCGTTGTGAAAAGGTAATGAGGATGCGCCAAACGACCGGAAGTATCTCAGAGCGGAATAAAGGTTTACATGACAGAGGAAGGAATTCATTCTGCTTTAAAAGGAGAATAAACCAGCCATTTTATTTGGAATTAAGTTTAATTCTGAATTGGCATTTTCATTTGGAATGAACTTTTTACATGGTTATTTTATATCCGTTTAAAGTGGAATTAACTTTTATTGTAAATTAAAGAGGAATTAAAACTCTCGTGTAAACCCACGCAGTGTCAGGATTGTATTTGATTAGTCTCCACTAGAGGTGTGTATCAGCAAAAATCTAGCGATACGATGTGTATTACAATACAGGAGTAGTGATACAATATATTGCGACACATTGTGATGCTATACACAAGGCAATAATTCTGTACTAGTAGAAAACTCACAGCCTAGTAAATGCCCAACTTACTGTATAAGAATGGGGGGGTGTACAAGATGAATAAAGAAATTAAAATCTGCCTTACGGGTAAAAATATGCTCATAAGATCCATACAGTTCTTTTCATATCGATATATTGTCTCTTAAAAATATTGCGATATATCAATATTTTCTTACAGCCCTAGTCTCGACTGGACAATAATAAATATAACCTTGAATCTCAACCTCAAGTTTCACCGCTTTTATCTAAGTCCGCATAGCTTAGTGTGGCTGTGATTAACACTTACATTTACGGACAGCTACATCCCATCACAACACTGCTAAAAACACCAGGGCTATTTACATTAGCTGGTGCTTTTTTTCAGCGCAACTGTACTCACACACACACACAATCGTACCAATATAGCTGTCCATCAGCGACTCACTCAAGTTTCACTGCCTGATGCCGTTCCAGTTATAGAAAGTGCTTTAATTAATCCAATCTGTGGAAACGTAACATGCCAAGGCTGTCACTTCATTTAGAGTAGGGAGGAGAGGCAAACAAACCTTTACAGCTGGCTGAACTGTTATTTTAAAGGGACAAGAAAGTTGTAATATTTGGACAGTGGGGGTTATGTTTGTTTTTACTCTGTGTTAAACTCACTCTTGGTCTCTTCCAGGTTAAGCCCGGTGGGGGGGCCCTCTTGTAAAAGAGCGATTGGTTGGTTGCAGGGAAGAGAGGATCCTTGAAGAGAGCGCCTCGACGCAGGCAGGCCCTCCTCAGCTTGTGAAAGCTCTGGCTCTGGAAGTCATTCACTCGTTCCAGCATTCTTGTCGGACCTGAGTGGAGAAATATGAGGCGGAAACTAAATTAAACTTGACACTTTAAAAGTTTGTTTACACCTTGTTTCCATTGTTATCCGTACTGTCGTAATGTTGACTCCATCTTTATAAGCAATCCCATAAGAGCATTCATCGTACAATATTGCTATATTCTGATCATATATCTGATCCAAGACAGACCACATGCTAAAATCAGGCAAATCAGATGTCAGATTGTTTGGTCTGCACAACTGTTGAAAAATTTAGATATGATTCATGGGCTCATATTTTAGCAGATTGTTTTCCACGAAGCCTCTTTTGGGGAAATTTCATGTATTAGCTTAATTACCTTGCTCTTAATATCTAGCTGAAAGGTCTGACCATAAGAATGTCATTCTGACCATTCAGAAATGCCAGCGTCCTTCCATTAAGGAAAATGTTTAGGTTTTGTTTATCTTATCATAAGAAGAGGCTCCAGATTGACGCACATAACCAAAGTCTTTAAACGAAGGTGCCTCTAATTGACTGGGCAGAATAGTTTCAGACTTCTGTGTGACGACAGATCTCTGGAGGGATTCACCCCGGGTTATAACCTTGTACCATGTCTGTATGTCTTAATGTTTGTTTGATTTCATGTTTTAATGTTTAATGTATGTTAAACTTCTTATATTCTTCGATATTAAATGTATATTCTTCTCAATCTAAAGAAATCAGCCTCCTCATCCCTGACAGGAAAAACGGCCGTTAAACCTCTGACGCTTTTAAGTGATATTTTTAGCATCATTTAGGGTTTTTACCCGCATGATCCAGCTCTCCAAAACCTAATTTATTACTGAAATAAAACATTGATTCCATCACATCATGAAAAGCAAAAAGAGGTTGCAGAGAAGAGAAAAAAATCATTGTTCTTCTGATGGACAACCCGAGGTTGCTATTTATCAAAATGGATTTCAAGTGTTAACAAGCAGACAGGAGGAAATATGTTTCACTGAGACATGATAACACAGTAAGGGAGCATCTGAAAGATCTATACATAAAGACTACAGTCAGACTATCTGTTAGCAGATTTATAAGCTGCACAAACGGATGCTGAAATTTTTTTTTCTATCGACATCCATGGACATCAGTTAGGTCCATGCAGGCTCCTGGTTGGATGCGAATGGAGGCGTGCAGCATCAGTGCCTGTCTGTGTCCGAGGGTTGACATGATTACAGCAGCAGGGTCGTGGTGCCGTTTAAATCATTAGTGATATGAACTGCTGTGGTCTCTGAGTCAGCAGTCTGTGTGCGTGTGTGAACATCAACGGGAATGTGCATGAGGCTATGCCAGTGCATACCACTAGCAGCGAGTGTGTGTGCGTAGGTACCATGGTGGGGTCAAGTCAGGGTCTTGCAAAAACACTGTTCAGGTGCGGCTTCTTGCAGATACCACACAGGTCAGTGTGATCACCTATCAGGGTTTTTTTTTCTTTGTACAAATGACACACAAAGTATACAATCCCAAGAGCGTTTTATCTGTGAATCTGGAGTTGCTGTTTCTTTTGCTGAATCATTCTTTAAACACAGAACTTTAACAACTGATATTTTGTTTGGACTCCCTCACATCAATATGAGATGCTTAAGGTGTCCTCAGGTGTCAAATCCCAGAGCTGGCAGCAAGATTAATGTCACACAGTTACACTCAGAAGGAGGTTGAGCCACAGAAAGTCACACATGAGAAATGAGTTGAAGAGGACACATAATTTTCACATCCTTGTTTAGTTTGGTTTCAGTTTAAATGACTTGTTACGATTTAGGAAAGAACATGAGCTGTGGCATTAAAAATATCTCTTTAAAACATAAACCTACTGCATAAAAAGATCCTGTACCTGTTTTAATAGTTAAGAAATTATTCACAGCACTTGGAAAAAGTTTTCAATGTACAGTAGATGTTTTCTCCATGCATATATCGGCTCTCTCGGGGTGACTTGTCTTGCTCTCACATCCTGAAAACATGCATGTTGTGTTAACTTGTGGTTCTAAATTGAACCTGGAATAGGTGTGTATGTGGATTGCAGCCTGTCCATGGTGTACGCTGCATCTAACGCTATGGCTGCTGGAATAGCTTGTGACCTTGAAGCGGATGAAGCTGGTATACATGGATCGGTCTGTTTATGGGAGTGATAATCTTCATTCGTGCTGAATGCTCTGGTTCTATTTAATGATTTAACCTGTTCAAAAATTTATTTTGTGAATCATCTTTATTTTTAATGCAGTGTTTTTTTTAAACCTCCATTTTTACTAACATGGAAGTAACACATTATCAGCTTTAAGCAGGATTAAAACATCATGGTCAGATTTACAGCCTTATTGTGGTCACAGTTTTGCTCTGTGGTTGCATTTAGATGCATGTACAGATGAGACTGCTGGAGAGTTTTACAGCCAATATAGGACAATAAATTATTATGTCTTTTAAAAACATCTTTAATTTAAATTGAATATATCATAAATATACCTACGACAAGCAATTCAACTTGTGTTTAAACTGTAAAGCCAGTCTTTCTGTAGCATTAGTGATTAAAAAATTACATTAAGTTTACTTCCATGTCAATGATCATATTTGATGGAAAACATTCACAAATACATGAATAAATTACAAAAAGCAAAAAGATTTATTTAGAAGGATAAATATGTATTGACATATTTGTAGGAAGCCTCTGCTCTGTGGTCAGTTTCAGCATTTCTATATGGATTACTCATTACTTTATATTTACTCTGATTATCTGAGAAGAAGTGAATGAAGAATTCTCCAGCATCAGAAAACACAACATACTTAATTAGACTTCTTGTTCTTAGTTTTATAGGCATTATCTAATGTAAACTGCCGGTTAATATTAAATAATATTGGCTTTTACCTTTCAGTCACAAGAGATGTTTATCCAGATGCAGGCATCTGGTTCAGGATCTATCGGTCGTTTAGGGAATCCATAGATTCTTAAAAAAGAGCAGCCTGTGTCCACTCTTCTTACCAGTGTCAGCTGTTAAAGGCAGCCTGGCGTCTGTTTCCACAACAGATCTTTCCTCTTCTTTCCTCTGAATGTGTCAGGAGTGGTTGTTGCATCTCCTCCAGGGGTTTTAATTTAACTCAGTGTCATCGTTTGTTTTACTGGATCTGGTCTGTAGCTGATGTTAGCGCTGCAAGTCTGCTTACACCTTCTCTTATGGCAGAGTGTGTGTTTATGTAACTGCTTCTAAAGTTGATGTGGGAGTGTGTGTGCATGTGAAATTTTATCTCCCTCTGCACAAACAATAGACCGACGGTTACCATGCTGGGTGACATAAGACACAGTTATAACCAGGGAGAGCCTCACACCAGGAAAATCTACGGTTACCACAAGTACTCTTGAGTTTCAGATACTTTACTCCATGACATCTGCGTGCAAGCTGCTGGGCTGTAGGAAAACATAAACAAGCATGTTTCCAAAAATGCCACTAACCTCTTCTATCACTCTTCCTTGTGGTGACTGCATACCCCCTTTTCTTTCTTTCTCTCCTGGTGTTTCATGTCCTTTCCTCTCTGTTTTTATTTTAGCATGCTCTCTAAGCCTTGTTCTGCTATTTTACTCTTTTTTTACTCCCTTCTAGCTTCTCTTTCTTCCTCCTTACAGACTCATAGAGGATCTGTTGCTGTCCAATGTGCAGCCCCTGACACCTGAGAAACCAAGAGGCAAGCACCTTCTAATTTAACCGCTTCACTGCCAAGTATCAAACAAATTGGCCTCTCTCTGTCAATTTGCCAAGTTTATAGCAAAAGATGATGTGTGACGGAAAAATGACTTTTTATATCTTTTTTATTTAGATTAGGTTACTTTTGTCTCAATTTAGACTGTGCTTTTTTTGGGATGTGTGTGAATAAATGAGCTACAAAAGGTATCCAGGCTGTCTGCTGTAAAGTGCTTTTATTTGATTCATTTGTAGTCTGGTCGACTACGTGTTCCTCTTTTCAAAGTTTAATATGGAAGAAAAATTATCGTTTGAGTTCAGTGGCTCCCAGTTCAATGCAGGATCACCTTCCCAACATAATCCTAATGGTCTATAAAGTAGTCAATGGTCCAAACAAAGCAGTCAACTGTTGATTTGTCACGTTAACTATAAGACAAAGTGTGCCAAAGTTTCCTTACTATAAATTAGTTTAATTAGCTTTAAGTGTGCATGTATGCTAATGAACCACTCAGAAACCTCTAAGTCATTATGTTTTGGAAGTCTCTCATTATTTTATTTTATATTTTAATTTGATTTGGTTTTCATTGACTGAGAAACTGTCTTACATTATTTATTGTAAGGTCTACTGAATATTTATGTTAAGAAAAGTGGAAAGTAAAATTAATTACCACTTTCAATAATATATTTTTTTAAATCTTATGTTTTAATCTTGATTAATATAGCATTATTATTTTAGAACTATTGCTTATAGTTTTATCTCAGAACAGTCAAAATACCTTGAGATGTACGTTTTTACTGTGTCATACAAATTAAATGTATATAATAATAATAATAATAATAATAACTATTATTATTATTATCCATTAATTGATAATAATATTTTTTATTACAGAAATAAAGCATTATTTTAAACCTTATTGTCCATATCTGATATGTTCATATGTTCATGAATAACTGCAAGCTTGTGTTTATCTCTCTCTCTCTCTCTCTTTCTCTCTCTCTCTCTCTCTCTCTCTCTCTCTCTCTCTCTCTCAGATAATCAGAGTAAATATAAAGTAATGAGTAATCCATATAGAAATGCTGAAACTGACCTCAGAGCAGAGGCTTTCTACAAATATGTCAATACATATTTATCCTTCTAGCATAAATCCCTGTTTGTTTGTTTTTGTAATTTATTCATGTTTTTTGTGAATGTTTCCTGCAAATATGATAATAGAGAGAGAGAGAGAGAGAGAGAGAGAGAGAGATTAATTTATGAACAAGATCTATTTTCATTTTTCTATCGATAATCTTTCCAGAGTTTGATCCTCAGGCATCGACATATCGAGCCTGTTTAGATACACTACGCATGCGCAGTAGTAATGCCGATGTGGCTGACGCGATCCTGAAGTTTTACCTGGATTTAGTTCGTTTTTACGCTTTTTTAGCAAACGATAGAGATGAAAGTTGTTATTCTAGTATTAGTTTGTGTCTGCAGCGTTCTTACAGCAGATGAAGAAGAAAGACTTCCGAATAAATGTGAAGGTAGGACGATAAACTGATTTGTTTACAAATGCACCTGTGACGTAAATGGCCAGCTTGTCGTGTTTAACCCGTTAAAAACGCGTCTTCCGGTGTGTCAGTGTGTAAGTTTCTGACAGTTGAGCTGCAGGAAGCTCTGGATAAAACTGGCCGCTCCAAAGAAGTGCTGGAGGTTGGAGAAGTTTTGGACACAGGAAAGAGAAGAAGAAAGATCAAATACAACACCTCGTAAGTTGTCTCGACCCTTACAGAGAAAAATAAATGCTGTAATTGGCAACATTAGTCATTTATTCTTTTTACCAGGAAACCTATGACAAGAATTAAAAGACTTTATGAAATGTGATGGTTGAGCTATTTCTGTACCATCTCTGCTCATCATAAAGAGCAGTAAGACTCAGAAAGCCCACAGTTGTCTGTTTTGTGTTCTTATGAAGCCAGAATTGAACAAATCTGCTTTTATTCAGGGAAACCCGTTTGACTGAAGCTGTAGACAGCATATGTGAGCGCATCCTGCAGTATAGTGTTCATGCAGAGAGGCCCGGCAGCCTCAGATACGCGAAGGTAAGTTGTTTCCAACATACTTATCCTGGATTCAGATCCTCTAGATGGTCAAACATGACATTTTCTCCTGTTTTAAACAAGGAGATTTGAGCATGAGTCATACCTATTTTTATCTTTTTTGTCTTTTATTTAAATTTATGAGTGCAGGGCTCCAGTCAGACCATGACGACTCTGAAGAATCTGGTGCACAAAGGCGTTAAAGTGGACTTGGGTTTGCCGTTTGAGCTGTGGGATGAACCCTCTGTGGAGGTGTCTGTCATGAAAAAACAGGTGAGAGGTCTGTTTTGATCCATTTTAGATGTTAATACACAGTTTTCAGATGTTCACTTAATTCAGATGTCGTCACATATTCAATAAATAAACGCTATATAAACTTTAAGACTTAAAGTCATTATTTCCCAACACTTTGGCATAATAAAGAATAAAAAAAAGACATATCTGAAATGTTTCTTGTGTGTTCAGTGCGAGACAATGCTGGAGGAGTACGAGGAGGTAGTGGAGGACTGGTACTTTCATCACCAGGATCTGAGGCTTGAAAACTTCCTGTGTCAGAAACACGTCCTGAAAACATCCGAGCAAGGTATTAAATGTGGAACATTCCTTAATTTTTGATTCATTTTTGCATTTATTCATATACTTCACTGAACATCTCTATTTATTTCCACATTATTTGATATATTTCTGCTTTGCTTATTTGCATATTCATTTCCACATTTTTATGTTTGTATCGTCTGAACTGTATGGAGACCCCCAGGGAACATGGGTAATTTTTTCCTTTTGCATTACCTCACAATAACTTTTGCACTGCCTTGATTGTCTACATCTCTTCTTCTTATCATCAAGTCAACAAAACACGAACACACACCTGCCATCACGTCCATGTTAACACAGGAATATGTTGTAGAGCTTTAGGGGACTAATTAGGCTACAAGACGAAGACGTTTGCAGTAATTAACAGTACCAAGCATGTTGCTGCTTTGTGTTTTATGCTGCCGTTTATTAAATCATTACAGTTTCCCTTCATTCCCTGAATTATGTAACGGCTCAGTAGGCCGCTGTTGACTGCTGTGACGTGTCGTTAGCTGTTTTACCTGTAGATCCGCCACGGGAGGCAAACCAGCTTTATAGGCCAAAAGTAATTGAAGAAGAGACGTATAAACACAAAAGATGAATTAAGGAAGAAATCGGAATAGTTAAGTTAAAAAGCGTGTCAAGAACGACGCTTTTATTGTCCCACACAGAGGCCAACCTGGTTCATCACATTCACAGAGTAACAGCTGATGAATGACGCCACAGCGGTCAGATGTCGCTTCTGATGAAGAGTGCGGACAAAGTAGTGCGACACAATAAATGTCTTTGTATTAGAACCAGATGCTGCAGCGATTTGAAGTGATGCAACACATAAGAGGTGAAGTTTTATTTATTCACTAGTCATTTTTTTAGTGTAATTTCTCCCAAAATGGGAGCATGTCCTGCTCCTCCACCACCTCCCCTTGATTGTGCTGATTGTCTTCCTCTGCAAGGCTGCTGGAGGCAAATAAGTTTCTGAAAAATCACTTTACATGTTCATTTATGATCTGAAACAACAGAATAAACCATCTGCAGCATCATCCGGTGCCTCCATTTGCTTCCGCTCGTCACGTTTCACCCCCCCCCAGCTTCTAACCTGTGGCTGGGAACAGCAGTGAGCTTCCTCCATGACATGCACACTCTATCTGTAGACAGTGATGCGCTTTTTTCCCACGAGTTTCACTGTCCTTCAATCTCACGTTCCAGGAAATTCCTCTTTTTTTCCTTTTTTCCCTGCGGAGTTGTCATAGAAATGAGATGGATTATCAGAAGTGTTCTCCTGACCTTTTATAGCCAACATATAGGCGTGACAAGAAGCTCCCTCATGTGTGACAAATTAAGTGTTGATCCAGATTTATAAACAGAAAGAGGTGTGGGACGTGCGTGCACACCGTTTTATATATTTTGGGAAGTTTTCCGTACGTACATCACCTGTACTCATATTTGCTCCACACAACTGATGTTTGCTTCTTTGAGATCACTACCTTTCCTTTGCTGCCATTTGGCTTGGCTACAGGTGATGCTTGTGTTGTCATGACAAAATCAGGTGTCATGAAGTCCTGAAGTGTTCCAGTGTTCATGTGTGTAAGTCTCCCCCTGCTGGCCAAAGACTGTATGACAAGCAGATGTGTTCGTAGCTATTTTAACTGGATGAGATGCTCTTAAAGCTGTCTTACCATGGAAATTACTGGAACAAGAATAAAACTAATTTCTTATCTAACTGTGCATTTTTTTCATCATGTAAGCAGAAGATAGGTTTCTTGGCTGAACAAGTCTAATGAGTATTCTCTGTTGGAGAATACACCCAGCATAGTGAACCTCCTCTGTCACATCTGTAGTGGAGAAAAGTAATAATATTGAGAATCAGACAATGTTGGAAGGAAAAGAAAAGTACTTTTTAACAGAGACAGATGTGCTTGTACAGTACAACTGGTGTAGCAGGACACTTAATACTTTTTTTTTATTAAGAAGAAACTACATAATTATAAGGAGAGTCCTTGGGCTTTGTGTTTGGTTATACATTTTGCCTAAATCTGAACCAGTATATATGCTGGTTTAGTCACCTTAGAACAGTTAAATGTAGTGATTAAATCCTGCTTTTTCCATCTCGGGCGCCAGTCTAGAAGAAAACCTGTTTCCAAGTGTAATCGCACAGCCAGACTGCACATTGTTCAGAATGCAACAGCAGTCTTTTAACAGGTACAAAGAGAGCACATCTTTTCAGTTCCAGCAGCCCTTCGCTGGCGTCCTGTGCACCTGCAAATTCATTTAAAATGTTTTCTATTTATTTTTAATCTCTTAATACTCATCTTCTTTCTTATTTGTCAGACCTGTTGCAGCTGTATGTGCAGGTCAGCAGATCAGTCATTTCTGCTGGTTCCAATGCATCATCATGTAGGCTTTCTCTGTTTTGGGTCCAAAGCAGTGAGCTGAGCTTCCCCAGCACATCAGACAGGCTTCATTAATTATTGTTCTCTATGAATCGCATTAAAACACACCTTTTTCTCGGCCTTTAATGCAGACTGAGGCTGTGATGGATGCCATTAAATTACTGGTGTTTTTACTTTGCTTGTTTTAGTTGTTTTTATTGGTCACTGTGACAAGTTTGCTTTTATTCTGATGTTTTTATATATTTTTATCTTACTATACAGCACTTTGGTCAGCTATATTGTTGTTTCTAAATTGTTTTATAAAAAATAGTGTGTTAAATAATGGTGGTAATATCAACATATAAGGTTTTTTTTGCACATAAATTGATTAAAAAGTAAGCTTACAAGCATGCAAAGAAACTCTTACTCCCTCATGATGTGTTTTTCTTCTCCTTCCTGCAGAATGTCTAAAGGAGGTGTGGAAAGGAGACGTTGGCAGTAAAGATGTGGCTGAGGAGGAGCCAGAAGAGGACAGAAATACTCACGATGGGGGAGAACTTTGAGAAAAGCACTCGAGTTAAAGGACGCGCAGACGACCGCTGCTCCTGAGCTTTACGCTGCGATGTTAATCAGCCGAGTAAATGTGGAAAATACTTGTTTTCCGTTGAACTGATGTTCCTGCTGCATCTTTAGATGCTACATTGACAGTGTGTGTGTGTCTACAGGGAATTGCATAATGCAGCTACATGTTGATGTTTTTCATTCTTTAAACACTTTAAAGCCTTTAACATGAGACTGTTTGAGTCTTGTGCCAGTAAGTTTTCCACTACATCTCCAAATGTTTGCCTGAGATGCAATATGTACAGTTTTTCTACGTTGAATAAAAAGCTTTTCTGTTCAGATTTAATGAAACTAGACGGATCAATGCAGCAAGGTGAGCTGCTGCTAATCAGGCTGATTAGCTTCAGGTGTGCTCCTCCTGGCCTGTGCTTACTGACTATTGGAGAAGCGACTGTAAAGCACCAAACAATGCCGCTTGCTTCTGTTTGCTTCATGTTTCCTTTTTATGTTTTGTCTCATTTAGCGACAGTGGAGAGCCACACTTATCAACCCAAACCGCTCTTTCTGTCTTATTCTGAGCTGGCCGCGCTGGAGGAAAACTCTCCCTTAAAAGATCCCGATGAAAGTTTTGCAGCAACAGGTGAAGAGAACAGTGGTTACGTGGTGGAGTGTTTCGAGGACAGCATTGAAGTTAAGATTGGAGCTCATTTGTTTGACGCCGGGCTCTCTGAGGAGCCCACATTGCTTAGTCTGGGAGGTGCCGGTGCTGCGGAAGGCCCCTGCATCGCCAAGCTGTCTGCAGATGGACAGTATGTTATCAGAGCTCCACTGGATGAGTGTGGGAACAGACTGACGGTTGGTGAGCCCAGCTGATCCACATCACAGTTGCTTAATGCTCCCAGCTATTGGTGTAACCTGTTGTGTGTTCTCCACGCGGCTGCAGTTTACAGAGAACGCCGTGGTGTATGGCAACCTGCTTGTCTTCTTCTTTCCTCCATTATCACCCAGTGATGCGTTTCAAATGGGAGCTGCTGTTCCTGTGCTGTGTGAATATAGCAGGTACACTACAGACGGATGCGGAGGACACGGTTAGATGTGATGACCCCCCCTGATAGCCAAAATGGAAAAGATTAGGTTTAAATTAAATGAAAAATACTTTATTTAATTTCCTTTTCAGGAAAATTCAAATAAATAAATAAAAATATAATAAATGAAATAACGTTTTTAACGTTTTTATTAAGTTATTTATAATTTTGTTAAATTATACATAAATAATAAAAATAATCAAGTAATTTGAATATTACTGAATCATTTTAAAGTAACAATGATCAAGTTAGTTTTATTGTGTACTTTATTTAGCATTTCATTTTGTTGCATCTCGTGTTTTATAGTCAGTCCTCATATAAACATATTTAATAACCTAATGTGGGTGTAATTGAACAGAAACTTGACTAAATTCTTACAATCAGTTCAAAGCTGTCTGGCTGGTTTATTTTCATAACCTGATTGCATTTCATGCCATTACTGCTATAGAAATAGTTTATTTGTTGTGTGAACGTCTTCCTTCTTCCATGCAGAAGGTACACTGTGAGCAGCGGAGCGCTGAGACCTACTTGGATTCCTCACATCTCTGTCCAGTCGGCTCATCTCCACCTCGAATTCCGCCTCGGCCTCATGACGAGTACGTTTCTAACTACAACCTACAAGCATGACAGCATTTGGAAAATGTGTGCATTGGGTTCAAGTTTAGTTTAATTTTTGAGTCAAGTATCTAAATGTTTATGGAAAAATTTTTAATTGCAAATTAGAAGAGTTGGAGATAATTAAACAATCTGGGTTTGAAGTACTTTTCCTGGAATCATCCACTCTGTGCATAAATGTAGTTTTTTATATTCTAATCTAAATCTTCTCTGTCAGATGACTGGAACTCTGAAAGAGACTCACATGTGTACTTCATGGGTGAAATGATCAACATCGAGGCCTCTGTTGACCATCATCATCATCTTCGTTTGTACGTAGGTGGCTGTGTGGCCACTCTGACCCCTGATGTGAATTCTCACCCTCAGTACCCCTTCATAGACCACCAGGGGTGAGTCCTCCATCTTTGAGCTCTATTATAACTCCCCAACTTCTTTCTCTAAATGAAAAGCCCTTCCTGCCCCCATAAATCCATCCGCTTCCTGCTTCCCGTTGTTTGTGACTATTAATGAAAGCTCTGGGCTTGAGCTAAATCTGATAAGGATTTGCTTGGTCTCTACAGATGTTTTACAGACTCCCAGCTGAGTGGCTCCAGCTCTCGTTTCCTGCCTCGAGTCCAGGACAAACTCCTCCAGATTCAGCTGGAGTCTTTCCTCTTCCACCAGGACCAGAGACACATGGTTGGTGCCAAACGCATTGCATTTCTACAAGGAAGAGAAATACCTGAGTCATGCTTCCCTTTATCTCCTGCAGATCTACATAACATGCTACCTGGAAGCTGTTCCGCTTCCAAAGAAGGACTCGGAGAAAAAGGCCTGCTCGTTTGTAAATGGGAGGTCTGTGTTTGGAGGTTCATGCTAATATGCGTCTTAAAATTCATGTGATTTAGGCATGCTCTGTTTGCTGTCAGGTGGAGGTCAGTGGATGATGATGATGATGCGTGTGAGAGCTGCGACAGCTCTGCAGAGACTGTTCACAGCAGCATTACCGAGTTCAGCCACAAGAGGGCGCAGAGGGATAAAAGAGAGGCTGCAGAAAATGGTGTAAACTATGCCTATTTAGCTCTGAAGATATACGATTTGTAGTCTTGTTATGTATTTGCTTAGCAGGTAGCTAACTCTAAATTTATCTTCTTGCAGAGCTGCACAAGGAAGCCACTTTGGGTCCAATCATATTTCTTCCAGAGCAAGCTGACGACTCTGAGAATCACTGGGATCTGTAGTGATGAAGATGAGTTTAATAAAGTTAAAAAAGGGCTGATAATGACCATGTACTTGACTTTTAAAATCTCTTTTGCTTTATTTTTAGATGCATGTTAAAAGGCTGATTTTAATGCAGCAATGTTGATTACCATGTCTTCATATCAGATATCTGCACCTTCAAATCTTTATCTAACAGTTAATGAATCATTTCCAGTTGTGATAATAGCAGATAAATCATTTGGGAGAAAAGCAGACAGAAGTCATAAATTCATAATCTCTCTCAGGTTTTGCAACTGCTGGGAATTTTCTTCAATCTTTCATTGACAGACTAATTACCATCTATCTAGTTTATACAGCCTGATTGTTATGTCTGGCGTTGGATGTTGATATGATCTGTCCACATTGTGGCTCTTATGTCAGGTGATGGGGGAGGGGGGCAGGAGGAAAACAGTTTCTTTGCTGGTGTGAAACTCTGTATAATGGCTGTTCATAACCACAAGAACTCAAAGGGTGGAAATTCGCTTACTTAGACACATTGTGACATCGATCCATTAAAACATCTTGCATAATAAAACTCTTTAAAGATGGAACCTGGGAACCTACGTATACCGGTATGCATTTTTGTGACTTGTAATTTTTTAACAGTTTTAACATAAAAATGTCTTACTAGGTTTTATTTTATAGTGGTAATGTTAATAATAATAATAATGTTAATAATTTTTTTCATCTGCATTGCTCTGAAGTATAATGTTTTTTCAGATTTCGTTATATAAATTTAAACTTCCCTTAATATATCCATTTAAAATATTCAATAGATCAACTCCACTTCTTGTGATGCACATTTGTTTCATAGTAGTACGAGTACACTGCTTTGTTTAGTTGTTTTCTTCTCAGATTGTTTGGTCCACCTCTTTCACAAAACGGTTTTCAAAGATTTTTTGGCAGCAAATTTTTTTTTAGCTTGAAAAATTATATAGTTTTAAAGTAATTTGATTAATCAAATTTTAATATTTTGGATTGTAGAAACAATGTTTTTATGATCTCTGAAACCAACACGATGACAAATTCTTATCCCTCTTTTTTTGGAGTTTAAATAGTACATCTGTATTTGTCTTATATGTATTCCTTCAGACTACAGCACCATAACTCATATAAGGCAGAATCAGTGTAGAATATAAAATAAACAGAGAATTATAATCTAAGATATGTTTTGCTTTCCTCATCAAGGAAATACATCTTGCCATCTTGGATTGTGTTGTTGCATTGTGGGGCTTCCAGTCGATGTTATGATCGAGTGTTATGCCCAGAAATTTGTGTTCTGTTACTCTTTCTATTGGGATGTTGTCAATTTTTATTTCTTGTTGGGTTTTAATCTCTTTTTCCAAAAATCATTAGTCGTGTCTTTGAGATGTTAATTTATTAGTGTTAAACGATCATTTTAATTAGTTTATTTCTATAGTATACTCAATTATAATTTCTTCTAAGTTATCCCCAGAACATATGATAGTTGTGTCATCAGCAAAGAGGATGAATGATAGTGGTTTGAATTGCAAAAGTGTTCTTTATAGCCATTATTTCATCACCAGTAAAATATATTGGATGAAGATTAAGACAATGTAGTGAATGGAAAGAGTTCTATCTAGATAATAGTTTCAGGAAAACAAGCTAGTGGTCATGTTAAAACTAGCCTCTTAGCATGCTTAGCTAATTTTGACTTGATAGTTTTGATGAATTAGCCTTGGTGCTAATAGTGGTTTGTATGGCAAAAGTATTCATTTAAACAATTATTACAGCGGCAGTAAAATATGTCGGATGCAGATTTGGACAATGTAGTTTTGAAATGGTGCTAAACAATAGTTTTAGGGAAACAAGCTAGTGGTTGTGTTAAAACCCATGGTTAAACATAGCAGATCAGCACGCTTAACTAACTGGCTTGATAACTGTGAAACTGTAAATTTTAGCTTTGGTGCTAAAATGGCTACAGAACTAGTTACAGATATCTATGGCAACAGATTTAACAGTGTAATATCTGGAGAGTCTGTTTTCTTTGTTACTGGTCAGATTGGAGGGATTATTTTTCAAGAAAAGTCCTCATAACCTTTATTCCCAGAGTTGTAACAATGAGTACTGTATAAACTGTGGAATGGAGGGCAGCTTAAGTTGTGCTAGAAGTTTATTTGACAAAACCTTTGGTTTAAGTCTTTTACTGATGCTTCATTTAATCTGGTTTCCCATTTCTCTGCGGACATTTTTGATAGCATTAGTTTTTTATAACTTGTGTTAAAAAAAAGTTTGACAAGAATTTGAAACCAAAAATCAATGTTGCATTTTTCTTCAAACCAAAAAAAGCTTGTTTTGTAGGAAAGTTTAAAGAAGCCAAAACAAAATCTCACAGGAAAATAAATAAAGAAGAGCCAGTGAGGGCTTTGACAGTCCTTGGCAGGCATCTTGGACCCACTAGGATGTCCCACAGTGATAAATATTTGACCTGAAGAAAGCCTGGACTTTTCGAGTGCAAAGGATTGTTATCTCATTAGCTGCGAAAACTGAAGCACTTTTGCATTTTAATCTGGTTGAGCATCGGCCGCTGACCTCAACAGGTTAACTTACTGGTGAGTTTCCTTCTCTGCAGAACAACACAGTTTCCCATCAACACCTGTCAGCACTCGTTCCAAATGCAAAGTAAGGGAAATGCAGAAAAAACAAAAACACAGCATTTGGATTCATGGCAACCCATATGATTTTCCATTCTGCACTCGGTGCCAGCTATGTTTTAGAGCCAAAACACTTAGTCAACATTGTGAGCATGTTTCAAAGACATCTCCCTCATTGTTAAAACAGAACAATTTAAATTACCCATAAACAAACACCTGGAGTTGTTTTTTTAATGCAAATACTGATGCCAGAAAAAAACTATATCTTCCTATAGCTCTCTATTATATCCAACAGAAAAAGTGTTACATTGCTTTAATGTCTTAATGTGTTTAGCTTTCAGTTTATCAAATTGCTGTCACCAATGTGAAGTGTGCATACTGCAACCTTGTGATAATGGTGTTGAATCATCGTTTGAGCAGTACATCCTAAGGTTTGCAGAGAACATCAACTTATTTTTGTAGAGTAATAAGGACATTATTATTAAATCAGCTTTTTAACCTTATTCATACAGTTTATTCTCAACTACAGTATCATGGTAGTTTGGTAAAATGCAAAGAGACTTTCATATGTGCTGTTAGATGAAAAGAAATCTAATGATGCTTATTGAGCAAAAAATATCAATATGTTGACATGATGTTTAGTGAAGTTTAACGGAAAAGGTGTAGTGGACATCACACAACTGTTATCCAGGACAAAATTTCTCTCTAGGCCTTGCTCATAAACAACATCTTTAGATTTAAAAGCTACTTAGATGGGGTTAGAAAGTATTATGGCTCACTTTAAAAAAGGCTTTTCCAGTGTCTACCATAAGCCTAACGGGGACTTCTTGCATCCTCTTCTCCAAAAGACAAAATCATATTTTTACCACAGAGCCCTGCGTTGTTTTATTATGCAAAAACAGTAACATACAGAATTTTTGTTTTTGTTTGTATCCATTGTGCTATATTCAGTTACCATCATCTGCCAATATAAATATGCATATTTACCTATATCACACTATAATATTCAGCTTCAGAAATGTGTTCCTTTTAATGCCATATCATGGTATAGAGAAAAAAATGTTTGTTGTCTTTCTAGCTACTTTTTGACTGTAATTCTAGCACAGCATGACATCAGTCCTCTTATTTGCTCGGCCAAACGGTGCCCAAGAGAGTTTGTTTTGTCTTTTTCACTGACAAATGAAAGCAGATAATGGAGAAATCAAAGTATATGTTTCAATTTCACACCCTCATCATCAAACCAAGTAACAATGGCTTATTTTTTTCATTAAACCATAGCTAATATATCAAACGCAGACATACCATGTGTTGCACAATCTTATAACGCCCTGATGAGTTAATGTTGACTATGTTGGACGTACTTGGTATTTTGTTTATTGGGAGTTTTGTCTCTTAGCACGCCGTTGTAGCTGCAGGGTGAAATCTTTGGCAGTACAAAGCACCTGTCATGGACCACCTTAAGAGTTAGCTTGAGTGATAAAATAGATTCTTGTATCGCTTAAGGAATTATTTCTGTTACCAATTAGTATTTGTGTTTGTTAAATTCTTCATTATATGACACCAATTTGCCTCTGCCTTTACACCATCCCACTGAAGTCTCTTGTGCTGCAGTAGTTGTGTTGCCAAAGTGTGTTATCGAAGCATAAACGTGCTATTTCACCCCTCAATTTACTTTATTGTGCTTGTCCTGCGTCCAAGGATAGCATTTCTTAAGTGCGCTGTAGCTACACACACACACACACACAAAGCACACCTGGGGAAACATTCCTCGAGGGAAGCCATCAATCAGTTTTATGTCTTTCTCTGGGAAAGTTTCCTCCTCTCCAATCAAGCGTCTTCCCTCCTTCCTCTTGCCTGGATTCTCCTTATATTTCCATCTGTATCAGTTTTGCCTCACATCTGAGAACCATCCACTCCAGCCAATTAACTTCAAGCAGTTTTCTCGTTCCACTGAGAGATAATTGGAGTGAACTGGAGGGCGGGACCTTTGCCTGTTCAGTGAGAGATAAGACTTGAGTAACATTTGTCTGTGTTTTGAAATGTATTCAAAAAGAGGAAAAAAAATGTGCAAAGTTCTTAACAAGCCATGAAATGTTAAACAGTAGTGAAATGTTTTGTTTAAATGGGAAAAAACTAGAAGAACTGGGAAAAGTTTCAAATTTGTCATTAAAATTATGTGAAAAACCAACAAATGAGAGTATTAAAAGTTTTTTGACATTTTCAGGTGGTTGTAAACTTTCTGCTCTCCTGTGGTCACTAAACACATCGTGCACAACAAGAAGTTTTTATTCTATCAAATAAATGATTAAAAGAGGACAAGAAATTCTTAAATCTCTCTGTCTTCTATGGGGCGGGGAGGGGGGGCAATATCCATTATGTTTCTGTACAGGTGTGGTGGATAGTATATGTGTGATTGGATTGCAGCATTTCCTTTTTTTTCTTTTTTGTTTTTCTGTCCTTTTTCTGTCCTCTGGTTGGGTCCAGCAACAACTATTTAAAATATTAAAATAAAGTAAGAATTCAGATTATCAAGAGGGTCTCTGTATATACATTTGTACATAAAGTTCCTCTTGACAAAGCAAATTTGCTCAGCAGAACACAGCAGTCCAACCATCATTTAGTAAAGAAAAAAGAAATTCTTATTGGTGTTTTCTAGCTGGATAATGTGTTATAGAAGTTTCTTAGCTTCAAGCAATTAATGCAAAACAACAAAAAACATTGCACCAAAAGCACTTTAGTTTTTATATAATAAATTACAAGGTTGTTCAGAAATCAAGAATATTCTCCCAAACTTTTCCTGTGAAGAAGAAAACATAAATAAACTCTTAAAAACCATATTTTCTCATATTTCTGCAGTTTTTAAGTTTGCTTAAATTTGAATTGACATGTTTCAAACATGATGAGATTGTGTTTCCCTGTCACCATCTGATTCAAAGTACAAAATGTAATTCAAGCATAAATATGAAAGCAGCAGTAACCTGAACTCTGAATCTGCTGTAGATAGATTAGGCTGCTGTTGATATGTTTAGATGGGCGCACTAGTTCTACACGCGGGATGTTACTCTTTATGAAGTAGAAGCTCTTCAGCTCAGTCGCTGGGAGAGACACCTCCCAGCTGATCCCGTTAAGTTGTAACCCCCCTCCACCACTTCCTCCTCCTCTTCCCCCTCCTTCAGTAACCGGTGTGTCGCGTCCTCTCTGCGCGCTTGTCTTCTGCTCGGAGCTGCGGATCTGCGGACAAACTGGATGTGCGCTCACTTGCTGCGCTGCTACGGATGATCAGGAGGCACCGCAGGGGCAAAGGGAGAAGGAGACTCGCTGGGACGCACATGGTGAGCTCTTGGCATCTTTTTATATATATTTTAATCTTGTTAAAGGTTAAACCTGCCTTGATGTCTGAGTTGTTGATGTGTTTTCTGATGAAAAGGGAAAAAATGAATCTGTAAAAAAGTGCAATTATGCGGAAATATGAGGGCTAATACATGTAAAAAAAAAAGGCTCATAAACTAATTATTTGGATGAGGGAGTATGGTGATGATTTTAAACGCAAACAGATTAAGCGGACCATTAAACTTCTGCGTTATTGTGGGAAATTACACCACAATAGCAAGTTTTCTTTTTTTGTATTTTATATTTATTTTTTATTATTGTTCTGTAATTTGATCACTTTTTCACTGAGACCAATATTTAGTGTAGTGGGTTTAGTGCTTGGTTTTCAAATTGAGATGATCCTTTAGACTGCATTTTGCAAATATTTTAATAATGTTTTCAAATAGATGTTAAAACTTGACATTTTTTGTAAAGTAAGTTATTGTATATTACCATTATTATTATAAATTAACAAATATTTAAATAATGATAAGAAGAAACAGCTGATTACTTGTATTTAAAATAGATTTCACTGTTCCGTCTTACATTTTTCCCTGTATTGTTTTATTGCTTTTTTCCTTTTCTTTCGCTTTTTACAAGTTCTTGCTGCAAATTAAAGATAAATATGACATAATGGTTAAATAAATAAAAAAACTTAAAAACAACATACATAGGTTTCAGACATGGCGTTTATTATCTGCCTGTACTTAATCCTACATGTCATCACAAACAAGCCTAATTATCAAAATTAAACATGTGATTTTAGTTGTTTGATCAGCCCGATTGGCTCCCTCTATAAATATTATTGTTTCTCTCTCTGATAAAACTAACTGACTGCAGCCAATTTCTATTCAACAAGTGCAATTAGTTCTTCTGAACCCAAGCAATTACAGTCTGGGCTTCACTCTCAGCTTTTGCCAAAATAATCAGATGAAATATGATAAACATTTATGTTTAATGAACCGCAGCAAGTGAGTGAATAGTGTTTTGTTAAATGCAAAACCTGCGACTGGCTGCAGGCTATTTGTCTTTTTAAGCTCCCTTTTTCTTTTCTAGAGCTCTTAGTCGAAAGAAAAAAATGCCTCTTTCTTTCTTTCTTTCTTTCTTTCTTTCTTTCTTTCTTTCTTTCTTTCTTTCTTTCTTTCTTTCTTTCTTTCTT
>JBAMHX010000006.1:10567035-10585828 GCA_037177515.1 Pseudomugil tenellus | reverse complement strand
TTCTTTCTTTCTTTCTTTCTTTCTTTCTTTCTTTCTTTCTTTCTTTCTTTCTTTCTTTCTTTCTTTCTTTCTTTCCTTCAATTACAAGAATTTTACAATCTGCTGTTGCACAAGTTAATAAAAACAAGCTGTGCCGCTTGTTTACTTTTTATTACCTTTAAAAAAATCTTATGTTGATAATAAATTAGCTGACATAAGTAATGGGTGTATTTTATTTGTGTTGGTGCTTGTATCAGACTCGGCCCTGCGTGTTATTTTACCGACTGATTCTAATTATCAACCTGCCGTAATGTGATTTAATTGACACACTATTGCAACCAGAGGTGGTTTTCGTTCTTTTTTACATTTTTTCCTACCATCTTGCCCGTGGTTGTCGTTGGCTGGGCTTCAACATGGGATCACAATGATTTCATCTCCATCTGTTTTTCAATATCATCATGTGAAGCTGGAGCTGAGTGGAGCCTCTTGCCAACTTGTATGAGGCTGTAAAGGGGGAGATTTGCAAGGAAAATAGCCTTTAAATATCAAGTGTTAAACATGTGTTTTTATGTTTAAAAATGAAGCAAGCAATGCTCCAGCATGGGTCAAAGCTGAGTCAAAAGCACCTTTTGACTTGGCTCCTGGGGGGCCTTGCATATGTAGCAAGTGGCAGTTTGTTTGAGGTGCAAACTTGAAGGACAGAGGCCTTTAGCTAAAGATACAAGCAGCGATAATCCACTCTGTGCTGTCTGACGCTACCACCTCTTGCGCAGCCCCACTAAAATTAGATTATTACACCTAAAACTGAACTCCTGGAATCTGCTCCGCGTGGAATAACACACACATGGGCTTCGACTGGGCAGGAATGCAGTTTGGGAATACAGGCCTCAATGCGTGGCCGTCCTCTTCTCACCCAGAGTCCAGTGTTGTATTTCGGACGGGGCTGAGGACAATTGCAAATTAACAAAGGTGTCAGTTTGGTAACATGCGCCAACAGGTGTCTCGGTGCAGCTTCAAACATACAGGCTGTAAGACTGAGCTCATATAATTGATCACATTTATTTAAAGGCTCCGTGTCTTGGAACACAGCCGAAACCTGGACCCCTTGGACCTCTTGGACCTCTTCCCAGCGACTATCTGCCTTATTAGATTGCAAAATGTAGTGTTTATTTACACAATTTGGTCTTTTGAAACCCATCACAAAGTAGAATTGCAGCTTGAGCTTGACATTTGCCTCCGTCTGGCCGATCAGAGCTGCTGCCCATGACGAAGAATGTTAAAATGTGTGAGACAGGCCAAATCCAGCTCATCTGCTCAACAGAACTGCTCCAGACCCATGATATGACCACAGCTCTTAAGAGTGAATAGGTCAACGGCAAATTTAACAGGTTGCACGAGAAGATCCCACATATCAGGTTTGAGATGACAGGAAACATGCATGTCTCGATTAAAAACATGCTTCAAAGCATAATATTTCTAATATATTTAGGGACATGAATATGTACGGCAGCAAACTTCTTACCCTCACATCTCCTCTGAACCTGCTGTACAAGTAAAACTGTTGCATTTGTCTGGATAGCACTATTTTGCAATGCACTAATAGTTCTGAAAATATTTTTATCTGGCCTTTTTTTTTTATTATTTTGAAAAATCTTAATTTCATACATTTAACCCATAAGAACCGAGCGTGACACATATAATACATTTGCTATCTCAGACATGTTGCATCATTTTACGGGAAAAACTTTCCTCAAAAGTATTTGGAAAATCTAATCTAATTTTTGTCTTGTGCCCCTTAACGTCACCAAAAGCAGAAGATATCACAATAAAATATTTGACATATCATATAATAATAAATGCTAAATATATTTAAAAAATGTTTTACTTTTTAAAAATATATTTTGTTAAAGGGACAAAGACTTCAAATTAAGAAAATGTAACCCTTTTCTGTCTTACTGCTTCTTAATGTATTGTGTCTTGAAGGGTTAAAATGTAAAAAAAAAAACACACATTTCATTTGAATGAAAAATAGGAGAATCACATTTGGGAGAAGAAAAAAAGGACTCAGAGCATGAACATGAGCGCTGCTCTCCTTGCTCCTCATCTGTTCGGCTATGCTGTAAACATGCCCCCAGGTTGTCAGCAAGTATTTCTCCAGCCCCTGGCCAGCCAAGCATAGCCGCTTCTAAAGATCCCCCGCTGGAGATGCTGTTGATCTCATCATGCCACTATTTAGATGTTTTATCTTCAAAATCTCCTTTTTTGCACATTTACAAATGATTTGTGTTTTTTTTTTTTTTACTTATAGCCTACAGTTTTACTAAAACTGTAGAATTTACATCCATTATGTATCATGAGAAAATTAATATTTTCATGGCAAGGCCGCTCATCTTTTGCATGTGCTTCCGACGCGCTGTGTGAATTTATGGAAAGCGGCCGAGAAAAACTGCCGAAAATGTATCCGGTGGGTTAGGTTGGCGGTGCCAGACAGAAGATCTGGTTTTGTATGAGGAGGGAGTCTGGATTTGGCCCAGAGGGGCACATTAAAAACCTCAGGGGCCTCTCTCAGATGAGAATCCATTTATCAATGTCTTCGTAATGGGCCAATGTTTAATTAGACTTGTAATGTGACAAAGACAAGAGCAAGCCCATGTCAGGGGGAATGTTAAACAACCTCCCCCCTTTCTCCTCTAGCCTTGTGTGTATTCATCCCCACCTGCCTACACTCGCTTCAAATTCCCTGCTCAGAATGAATTCTTCAGTACAATCCCAACAATTGGACCACTTCCTTAGACCCTTTTGTATCCTTTACCCTCCGCATCTCTTTGAAGTTGTTTCCCTTTCTTACATGACTAGGATACTGACACCAAATGAAACCTGAGAACTAATTAATCACCCATCAACTTATAAGTCCTACTTCTTATCAGTGCATTCAGGTTCCCTTGGGGCATGTCTAAACATGCCAGGAATTGCTAGCTGAGGCATTCTGGACCCCAGGAATGTGACTCGGTGGAACCAGGGTCACAGCCAGACCACTCATCACTGCACTTGTAGCGTTTCCTGTAGCAACACCACTAAACACAGCCGGCTAGTAGATCCCAATCTTCCCCCCTTTTGTCCATGACCAGATTTAGCTGAATCACCTTTAAGCCCTCCGTTTGCTTTTGGAGGTCAGTAGCGGTGCAGTTTGTCCGAGGCAGCGAAGGGAGTGCCATGGCCAGAGCTGTGTGGTCCCAAAGGGAAGCCTCATATTTCGGTCGTTGGCTAATTGAGCGGGATGACGAGGCCGGAGAGCCTCTCAGCCACGTCCTCTCCTACAAGTTTGGTTTATGCAGCCCTGCTGACTTCGCTGTCAGTGTCAAACGCTTGTTAGAACGTCATCAATCTCAGAGCAGTTAAGAATATTCCCAGAGCAGAATGAAGGGGGCAGGTGATAGATGAGCAGGCAGATAAGAGGCAGAGAGAAAGTTGTTTGAAAACGTACAAGCAGGGTGGTGATGGTTGACGAAATGAAATAATGAAATAAGAGTTTCCTTAAATTTGAGCAGGAAAGTGTTGAAACTTCTTTACGAGGGTTTGTGCGAACATTAGAAGAGAGCAGTAAATCCCAGAGAAAGTTGAAGGATTCGTCCGTTTGTCTGCGTACAAAAACCAATGCCCTCCACCATAAATTCTGGCAGAATGGTTATTTACAGCTACCACCAGTTGTAAGAAACGGGAAGGGATTTGTTCACACTCTGGACCTACACAAGACTGAGTTTGTATTCACTACGGAAGTAACAAAGTGGGGGCTAAAGATGAGCACGCATTTCAATCTATAAATCTTCCCAACCATCCTTGAAACTAATCCTCCACCCTTTTTCACCTTCCCATCTTCCCTCTCTCCATTTTCTCATGTCTTCCATTGTGACCATGACACACTGCTCATGCGCAGGCCCTTCGTTAGCCTGCAGCCCCGACCGACTGTAAAACGATTTGAAAAGAGAGCAATAAAAGTGATGGATGTGGTCCAGCTCAGGGTTTAGCTCCAGCTGTCGGGCATGTTTTTTGTCACTGCAGACAGACCTGCTGGGTGCGTGCCCCTCTTCACCCTCGCTCATCATCTCTTTTTGTGGTTTAGAGGAGTTTTAAGATGAATACCTTCTTAAAGGTTGTCAAGATTATAGGTTCAAAACACTGGATGACACTGCTGTGAAGATCTGAATCACATTTTTACGAGATGAGGCCTTTACTGACATTCACGGTAAACCAGCAAGGTGAAGTAATGCCGTTTTCTGGTATCATCTGCTTGTAAAAAAAAGCACAGGTGGCTACTCTTATATTTCCTTCTTCTTTGAATGTGCATCATATAAATCAGTTTTTTTTTTTTTATGATATAATGCAAATAGATTTCTCTTAAAAATAATCTTTTTTTCTTCCCCCACAGGCTCGATGACATGATGTTCCAATCCTTTTCCCCTCCCCTCTCCACTTCTGTCATTCCTGTTTTCCTCAGACTCTTCTTCCTTTTCCTCTTCCCGTCCCCCATCTCCTCTTCCTTCCCCCACACCCCGTTGAGCTGGACATCTCCTCAGGACCCCTGCTACCACTCAAATGGGCGACCTCGACACTGCCTGTCAGAGTTCATCAATGCTGCCTACGGAGTCCCAGTCAACGTTAGCCAGTCGCTACACGGGCCGGATTCTGATGGTAACGTCACCACCTTGACGGACCTCCACAACCCCCACAACCTCACCTGCTGGATGGCTCATGCAGGAGCTGATAACGGAGACTGGATCCTCACTCTGCCACTGGGGCGCCGCTTTGAGATCACCTATATAAGCTTGCAGTTTTGCAACCAAGGGGAGCCGTCGGACCCCATCGCCATCTCCATCCTCAAATCAATGGATTATGGACGAACTTGGAGGCCGATGCAGCACTATTCAAACGACTGTTTAAGGTATTTCAAGCAGCCAACTCTTTCCATTGCTCAAACAAGACACCAGGAGACAGAGCCCCTTTGCTCAGATCCTCGGCCCCTACAGAGGCAGCGGGGAAGCATGGTGCTTGCCTTTTCGACTCTGGATGGGCGACCATCCTCTCCAGATTTTGATTACAGCCCGACCCTCCAGGACTGGGTAACAGCTACAGACATCCGTGTGGTTTTCCACAAGGTGTCCAGAGATGTTAGGGTGGACATATTTGATAAAATAGAAGAAGAAGAAGCACAACAGTTCGATAGGTCACATGATACCAGGGAGACAAGGGTTCTGAAGTGGAGATCAGATGTCAAGGGCCACCCTGGAGATCAGGTGGATAAACTAAACAGAGATAATACACTGGCATTTTTTGACAGGGAGACAAAAAACCCTGAGATAAGAGGGAGAAGTAAAGAGGAGAGTCTTAGAGAGGGTCGCCATAAAGGGACAGGCCGAGATGAAGATGTACATAATGTGACTAGCAAG
The DNA here is from genome assembly GCA_037177515.1 of Pseudomugil tenellus. Lineage (NCBI taxonomy): Eukaryota > Metazoa > Chordata > Actinopteri > Atheriniformes > Pseudomugilidae > Pseudomugil > Pseudomugil tenellus. The sequence goes on along the minus strand of JBAMHX010000006.1, from coordinate 10,580,405 downwards.
GAAGAGGAGGATAGTTTCAGCACGGACTCATTTGTTGGGCCAAAGAAAGGTGGTAAAGGCAGAGCACATGGTCGCAAGAAGGAAGGTAATCAGTGGGCACCTTGCCCTAACAGAGGTTGCAATTGGACAGTTGAAGGGCGGGGCAGGAGCAACAAAGGGCGAGAGCTGAGGAAGAGGAGGAACAACAATCTCAAGATAAAGCAAAGCATCAGAAACCTACATGTGAAACAACCATCTGGTTTTACCTCTCCTGCTCAAAGCCCTCTGGCCCTCGCTGATCTTCAAGTCGGAGGCAGGTGTAAATGTAACGGGCACGCATCCAGGTGTCGCCGCGACGACACAGGTCGTGCTGTGTGTCTGTGTGAGCATCACACAGCGGGGCCAGATTGTGACGTGTGTGAGGATTTCTATTTTGACAGACCGTGGCATCGAGCTACACCCACCCACCCAAACCCTTGTGTCGGTGAGTTTGTTTTCTGCTTGAACGATGTTAAAAGTGACTTAAAGTCATTCCTTTAATAAAACTTCATACCATCTTAGGAGTAATCACCAAGCAGAAAATGCCCACTAACATGGAGTTGTCTGTTTTACTTTATTTAGACTGTTTTACAATAATGTAGTAATAATAATTATAATTTAATGTAGCAATTTACCAGGATACCTTTCAAAGTTAGCTCATTTAAAATACATATTCTTAGTGAAAATTTTCTATTTATCCAGGACATACCCCAATTTTTCACATTGATGCATTTTACAGAGGGTTTTTTTTATCATATTTATTCTAATTTATAAAATATTTTTTCCTGAAACAAAAACCAAAAAACGACACATTATTTTCTGCCTGGAAAAAGTATCATGTAATATATGCAGTGACTGAAAGAAATCATCTGAAATCATGAAAGATTCTTCCAATCTTCTGTGTTGACACAGTGAAGCTATATTCAACACAGATTTATATTCAGATTTAGCTTCTTTATTAATCAAATTTAGCACAAAAAACAGATTTGGAAAAATTATTTACTGTAATAAAACTTCATCTCAGCAACTCTTATACTTACTGAAAGTCTGTTTTAATTATATTTATTGTAAATTGATCCACTTTTTAATAATAATAAAAAATGCACTTTTGTGATGTGTAGAAGAGTTGGGTATGTGAGTGACAAAACATATCAAGTCCTCTCTGTCCGGAAAGGTAAGGAAGTCGTTGTCAGTGTTGCGGTGGAATGAGTTGTCGTTGTCAATGTCCAACGGGGAACGACTGGAGGAGTGCAGATAATGTGGAGTGTGAGGGAATTAGGAGCAGGTGGAGGTGATCGGGTTAATGAGTCCATTGGCAGGTGAAGGTGATATCGCTGATAGAGTCTAGAGCTGGGGTGTAGCTGGAACAGGGCATGACACTCTTGTCTTGAGCTTCTACTGCCCCAAATGCTGGCAATCAGGCATCTGATGGGCTTCCCAAGAAGACAACGATACAAAAGGATTTTTTACTCAATCTTCAATGCTTAAGCATTTAACAGATTTGCACGACAATATGATTAATGATTCTCCAGCCAGGCAATCAGTAATAACAGCTCACTGGCAATAGTCTGTTAGGCTGCCAGGACACTTGCCATGACTCCCCTTCACCTTCTTGACTGCTACACCGAGTCCAGCTCTTCGCTACAGCAGTTAACGTAGAGAAGGTGCAAAGAACACAATGTTGATCCATTACACAAAAGCAAACAACAGAGCAGATTTGACAAGTTTTTGTTGGTGCAATCCACATACTCAACTCTACTACTCATCCCACAAAATCATTTTGAGCCACAATTTAAACAGAAAATAAACAGGAATATACAATTAATACCAAAAAGCATGTTTACAACTAAGAAATAATCAACCAAATGGAAGCTTCTTAGCTTTCAAAGTTTAATTTACAAAGCTAAAAATTTAGTTTCTAAAACTTTGTAATGCAATTTTCCTAAAAGGAACTGTTCGGGACTAATCGGTAGAAAATGGATGGATGGATGGATGGAACCAAATTATATTACAATTCTTCCCATACATATACAAAGTCTGACCTAGACCTTTGCTTATTTTAAAACAAATATTTATCATGCAACAATGAAATGAAGTAAAAAAGCATACAGAAAATAAATGGATGGAAAATTCTCACCAGTTCATTCATTTGTCTGATAACTTAAGTATTGGGTCTTTAGTACTTGATAAACTGGTTACGCATGCAAAAATAGCAAACCTTTTGTTTCCATATTTAGGCACCTTTCTGTATTTGTGTAAAACGGGGTCTTCCATCACTGTTTTATGACTACATTTTTATGATTACATGATTACCCAGCTGGATAAATACCACCTATGTTTTCAGTGGATTCAGCCAGTAATTGTAAAATATGTTCATTTGTTCTCTCTATTTTCTGAACCAGAACATTTTCAACAGACCCATTTAAAACCTCTGACAGCTCTGTTCCTTGCTGGTATCTGTTTTATGTTTAGCCTGTGAGTGCAACGGCCACTCAAACAAGTGCCGCTTCAGCATGGAGGTGTTTCAGCAGTCGGGTCGGCGAAGTGGAGGTGTGTGCCAGAAGTGTCGGCACCACACAGCCGGACGCCACTGCCAGTACTGCCAGAACGGATACACCCGTGACCACACCAAGCCTCTCAACAACCGCAAGGCCTGCCAACGTCAGTAACTAGATGTGTGTGTTTGCTGTATGCATGATGGTTGAATGGGAAGAGGTGCATGGCAGGCATCTTTGATTAACATTCCTGATAGATAAAACAGTAAGTCAGACTGGTTTCAAAAGGATGGAGTGTGAGTTGTAGGGGTGCTGTGTATGTTTAAATTGCAGAAGTGTTTATAGTCTACATTGTAATACTGCTATTCAGTCATTCCTGTTAGCATTGGCCATAGAAAAAAGACACTCTGAGCTGCCATCTGTATCCCCATCGTTACCATCGGTAGGCATTTGCCATGACTCCTGACCTTTGACAGGTCACAAGTGACTGTGACACTGTGGCACACTCAAGTGTGGGGTTGAAAACAAGCCTAATATATCCAAAGTTAATGGGCTCTTTCATCTGCATGCATGTGCAGGGATGAAAAACAATACTAGCAAGGATTAAATATCATCATATTTTATCCTTTTTATACACAAAGCAGCTGAAACTTGAAAATACACAAGTGTCACCATGTAATATTATATCTTAGCTTTGCTTTATTGATGCTATATTTCACCAAGGTGCATTCAGAGACGCGATGTTCATTTTCTCCAGTCAGGCTGTTTGGATTCATTGTAAGGATATGCGTAAATGTTAGTCCAGAGTCACTGAAGTGTGGCTTCCTTTATCCATCTGTCTACTTTAATCTGGTCCTATTGTGTAGGAGCTGTGGTAAATAAAAAGCCTAGCTATGTAAACCATGATAAATCCAGGTATTAATCTTCATACACCACTACAGCCTATGCTGAAGGAAATTGATCAGGACACCACATTTGTCTAAATTTGGGATAACATCATTCATCTTCTTTAAGCACTGGGAAACCCTGCTGTGATGTGATATTTTCTTGTTAGCCACTTGGATATTTGTCTTCATTTACCCAAAAGGGTACTCTCTTTCATGTAGCCTTATTTTGCTTTAGCATGATTGTCCTTGTTTCACTCCAGGACAAACCTTGAAGACAGATGCCTGCTGTCATTTAGAGTTAAATATGTGTCCTGTCACTACTGAATGCTCTTCATCCTATTTTCTGTCTGTCACCATGCATTTTTACTGAAATTTTATACCACGTAGCTTTCCTCCACTTTACTGCTTCTTAAAAAAACAATGAGAAATCATATTGTTTGGTTTTAAAGTCTGATAATTTTTTTAGCATTCATTATATCTGGTTTTATTGCATGTTTTATGTGAAAATATGTCAAAGGCTAATACTTCTATGCTCTACAAGCACATTCCTGATTTCTAAATCTGCTTCACAAGGTCTTCGAGACATAAATTTGGTCATCTGCACCAGTTTGCAAAAGTTCACAGGGCACATCTGCTGCCAACTGCATGCAGTCCCAAATTATTTCGCCACACACACTCAAAGGACCAACAATTTACCCAGTGGCCCTGTTTACATGGGACACTTTAATTCCGAATAAAAGTTAATTCAGCTTTAAACAGATGAAAAGTAACCATGTAAACACCTACTTCAGAGTGGAATTGTTAATTTGGAATTAAACTTAATTCAGAATAAAATCACTTGTTTATTCTCATTTTAAAGCAGAATTAAAAAATTCCTGTCTCATGTAAACCCTTAATTCCTCTCGTAATTAATTCTGGTCGTTCTGCGCATGCTTACCTTCACCCACTGCAATGGCGCACATCTGCAGTCTCCTGCCTCCCGTCTTGTTGTTTGTTAAATGCAATAAAGTTTTTTTTTTTTAAAAAATGTTCGCCTCCTATCTTCGATATATTCGGTCCTTCTATTTTTCTTCTCCTCCTCAGTTGCTCAATATAGTGAAGTAGTATACTTGTGACAAGCTATTACTTCAAAAACTGAACCAAAATTAAAGCTAAAACGGTTTATATTATATCGTTTTCCCTTTAGCTGCTAAGACTACAAACAGGAAGAGATTTTCTGCGTGATTACCTCCCTTCCACCATCATGTCAGAATTAAGAGATGAGAATAAATGTGATGCCATGTAAACCATTTATTCTGAATTAAAATTTCCCTGTAAACTCAAAGCTTAATTAATTTAATTCGTAAATAGTTAATTCAGAATTAATAATTTGGAATTAAAAGCATTATGTAACTGTGCCCAGTTTGATCTTTTACTCAAAGCAGCGGTTGCAAAGTTGGTAGCTGCAAAATAAAAAAAACAAAAAAAACATTAAAAGGAAACACCTTGCTGGAAAATTGCTGTTATCATACCTATAGAGTGCTTAATTGAGAAAGTACAAGGACAATAGACCAACTAGATGCCCATGCATGCTAATGACATCTGTTGAGCGTGTTCAGCAACCCCCAATGAAGATCAGAAAAGGTGCTTTGAGAAACGGATTACAAATGTGTCAAATGATTTGCATTTTTCTTTTCCAGCATGTCTGTGCCATCCACTGGGGGCAGTGGGTCATTGGTGTAACCAGACATCGGGTCAGTGTTTGTGTCGAGAAGGAGTGACAGGCCTCAGGTGTAATCGCTGTGCACCAGGATACAAACAGGGCAAGTCCCCTCTGCAGCCCTGCATAAGTAAGTTTATTACCTGAAGCAACATAAATTCAAAATGTTATAAAAAGGAAAGAGACTTGTTTTAAGAATGTCAATTTAGAAAAAGTCGTAAGCTAGAATCAGTAAGAGTATGCCAGTTGAGTATGTTAATTTCAAGGACCCTATACAAGGATTTATCTAACAATAAACATATGCTTATTTGTGCTAAAAGAAAGAAAATGTGTTTTTCTAAAAGCAATTCTTCTCCCTACATTGAGTCCTTCTGAATTTCAATAATTTGCTGCCGTTTATGATAAACTGACCGCTTATCTTAATCTTAATTTTTTCTTAGCCTAAAGGGATTAAATAAACGTATTGAGCTCTTTAAACCTTTTAGCACAAGTCAGGTGGATCTAAACGGTGCCGCTGCTATTCATGCTAATTTAGCTCAATCATTCATCGTGTCTCATTTTCGTCATCCCTAGAGACGGTTTCCACAGCAGCGTTAACATGAGCTCAACGATACACGGAAATCTCATCTCTCACTGATCAGGGATCAGTGTCAGATCAAGAGGATTGTTGCTACTCATATCTCAATGACTGGCCAGAACCAAAACTAGTCATAAGTACAAATTAGCATGCAAATCCGCAGCTAATTAATTAAGTATGGACAATTAAACAGGTACTAAGTCTTTGTCAATCAGGTGACATAGTAAGTTAGAGAGGAGATTCACACCTGTTGCATGGCTAAAACTCCCCCATGCAAGGCCCAGACTCATAACTCTTGCTGTGAAAGGAGGGAGTGAAAGAAAACCTTGTTTGTTTTTACTGCCAGACCATCTCAGGCTATGTATAGCATCTATCTATCCCCACCACCATCTCTGACATCTCACGTCCTTTCTTAGGCAGACTAAAAGCAATACGGTATTAAGGCTCATGTCATTCTCTTTCTAAACAATTTTAAATCGTTGTAATATACTGAGAGTTTCACAATATTAAATGTCCTTCCATTATCATCCTCTTGGCCAATGTTTAGATAGATTTTGCCAACAAGACAGCTAAACCAAGAGAAAGCCGGGTAGTGAGCTAGCTGCAACTAGCTAGCTGCAGCTAAGCTAGAAAGTCTTTTTTTACCTACTATTGAGTACAAATAGAAACATTTTGATTCTGAACTGAAATAGTGTTTATTTATTTGTTCACTAAATTTACTTCTGTGATGAATAAAGTATTTTTCATTCATTTATTTACATTTAATCGTTTAATCATTTTTGTATGGCTGTCATTAATCTGAAACTTTTCATTTTAGAGTCAAAACAAAGAGGATTTACGGTTCCTCAAATCACCAGCTCTTGAAACCGAAACAGTGCCCCGTAGTGGTAATACTTTATAGTAAAGCAGTGAGGCTGCGTGGAGGCTCGACCAGGTTGCATCTCTTGCAGAAAAAAAAGAACAACCAGTCAATAAGATAAGGCTATTGTAACACCACTACCCAAGTGTGATTAGTTGAACTTGTGCGAAGGGAAGCTGGCTGCATCTCTGCATCAAACCAATGAAATCAGAAAAGTTTGACTGCGTCATTCAAATATTAATCACTTATCAAAACCAATAAACTAAGCCTGGACATGAAGGGTGATAATTTGGAGTTTTTTGTGAAAAATGATGTAAACAAAATATCTTTTGACTCGGTTGTTGTGGAAGAACTGAAAGCCAGAGGAAACTTTTACGATAGGGTTATTGACCACTTTGTATCAATGAAAGACAGAAGGATGGCCGTCCTGTTCAGGTAGGGTGAGTGAAATCTGTACTATTTACTCACCACTTTAAGCTGTTACTGCTGTCTTAATGTCTTATGTAAATTTGTGTGTGAAAATATTTTTATTCTGGATTTGTGTTACTAAAGTCATATTACTAGATAGAAAATCAGCAGTAAAAAGAGTGTCCAGACGAGCTTGTTAAAACTGTTCATATCCTCTGCCGACCTATAGTATAGAAAGCTTTTGTGCTTTTAGTACTAGATATTTTGGGAATATTGCATATTGAAATAATGTGTTTATGTAAAATTTCTGCATTAATGTAGAAAAAAAGCACAAACTAAGGTATTAAGTATTCAAGATTATAAGGAAACAGTAGGCTATGATACTAGCTTCTTCAGTGATTCCAATCCTAATACATCACTGCTTAAGACACACCTATAAACCAACTGTACCATATGGCAAGATAGCGTGCCAGTTTTATTAATTAAGCACTTTCTCACAATGATATCTGAAACAAATATTGTATATTAATAATAAATTAACTGTAAAAATGCTCTGACCTTCTGTATAGATTGTGATACAACAATAGATAAGCTGACCAGTTTACCAACACTAATTATAATCCTTACGAATCTGGATCTGCTAGCAAGTAAAATGTTAAAGTACACAGCACTTTTCCAAGACCGTACCAAAGTTATCTAAAGGCCATCATGTGAGCCCAGAGCTCAAAATATAAACCTTGCAGTACTTAAAATGGTACAGCCAGTGATACATTTCCCTCGTCAATGTTTTTACTTTAAGATTATTTATTGACAAATTACCAAGATTAATATGAATTTGGATGAGTATTTACCATTTGGATAGACATGGGTGGTGTAGACTGAGATTAGAAATGACAAATTAAGCACAGAATGTGAGCTATTTGTGGTAGCTGATGTGGACTTTTCAGGCTTTTTATGGCATCATAATGAGATCAGGTATTTGGACCGAATGAGGAATGCCATTATACTTGGACTAAATTTAATTGTTTTTGTTTCTTTCTTTCTTTTGCCTCATTTATTCCATTTGATTAAACACAGGTACCTTAAAGTAACTCTCCAAATTTTCTATCCTGCTGCTGTAATTTCAACATTGTGTTTATTTTGTCGTTTCTAACAGAAAATTTACAGGTAAATAATTGGGTACTAAAAAATGCAGAAATGGAAAATTGTAGATATTGTTTGAAAAAGCTTTTCAAGTAGTTAGAACTACATCCTTAAAAACTTTACTGAGAATACAAACACACAACGCCAGCCTTTTGAATATGGGGTACTGTCAGCTGGATGAGGGTGTTGAATGTCAGTACCCTAGTTGTGTCAGAGAAAACAGAATATTCTTAGGACACAGCGTTGGCTTATAAAGTACTGCTACACTTACACACTTTTACAGGAGGCCTGGGTAATGTATATCCAGGCGAGCACATCGGTAATTTTTATTCCCTGACATTACCATGCACACATTCACAAATACACGGAGTGAATAACTTTACTGGACTCTGCTTAATGTTTGTGACAAAACTATACACAGACTTAAGGTCTGACCTTATTAAATTACTAAAAGTAAAGTTTGCGTCTGCATGTGTGTTTGAACACACCTCACAGACCATAAATGGACCTCACACTCCATCCTTTTGACATTTGCTTATCTTTTGTGTGGGCATGCCCAAGATCCGAGAGGCGTTGAAATACTACACATTTAAAACACAACTGCAATAAACTGACAGTTCAGGTAGGTAGCCTGAAGCATCTCTCTGTGCCTGACACCTCTCTAAAAGAGTGTTTCTGCTTGCAGAAATTCAGGAGGTTGCCCCCACCCCCATGTACCAACCGCAATACAGCATAGGTGAGTAAAACTACTGTTTTTTTTAATTGTTATCATTGCTGTGTAATTATTTTTATCTTTATGCAATGTGTGTAATGTAATAACAGTATGTGTTAATTATGGGTATAGTGGTACATTTACATGTTTAAAAACAAAACTAAAGGAAAGTTTAAAAATTAAGAAATATCTTGATTTTTTTTAACCAATTTCTTTTATTTCATTAAAGTATTGCCACACTAAAGATTTTTCTTAAGCTCATTACCTATTCCTTTGCTCAAATATTTCTCCTTAGTTTTTAATTAATATACTCTCATTTGTTGTTGAGTCAGGCCCTATAAAGTAAATAAGGAGGTTTGATGACAAACAAAAAAGTCCACAGCAACATCAACAAGGTCTTTATGAACTATCAGTGATGTGATATCTTGTAGATACTGTATATATACTCCATTACTGCTGATAATCAGACAACATTACAGCTGTTTCAATAAATCTTAAAAATCAAGTTATTCTCTCCTTCTGATTGATGTCACCAAATCAAATCCTGCATGAGGCATGCTAGAACAATCCTTGAACTGCTTTGGGATCTACCGCTCTTACTCATGAAGCAGCTAAGCACTCCCTCCTAGCGGCAGCGTAAAGAATGTCCCACCTGCTGCAGCTGGGATCATGTGTTAGTCAAAGGATACTGTGATGACAAATAGAAGCAGCCATATTGTAATTAGGAGAAAAGACGTGCTGATATCCGTGCTATGAAATGACCCCCTCTCGTTTGCTGAATTCTCCCTCATGCTTTCTTTCTCTGCTGCAGCGGAGGAGTGTGTTTCATACTGCCATCCCTCTCAGGTTAAAGTCAGGATGAATTTAGAGACTTATTGTCTCAAGGATTACGGTTGGTGCTGTGTTTTTAATTGATTTTATCACATTATTTTAAATTGCACTGATGTCCTTAAAGTAAAGTAATTAACCAACATAATATGTATGGATAATATGTATTTTCATGTAAAAAATTTTAGGAAAATTGAGCATTTTAATTCAAACTGTTATTGGCCAGGCCAAGTATTTCAAGCACAAAATATAATGAAGTCAGCATGGTCAATTTAAAAAAAGCTTAAGCATGCTGTGTGTTTTTTTTTTTTGTCAGTGCTGAAGGTGCAGGTGAGAGGAATGGAGCGTTCAGGTCCCTGGTGGCAATTCTCCATCTCTGTACAAACCATCTTCCGTACAGGGTCTACCTCCCGTGTTCGCAGGGGCTCCCAGTCCCTCTGGGTTCCCGACCGTGACCTCAGCTGCGGCTGCCCCGCCCTCCAAGTGGGTCGGACATTCCTTCTTATTGGCGCAAATGAAGGGGAGCGGAGTTGGAGTCCTGGGGAGAGTCGCCTGGTGGCGGATCGCTCCACTCTAGCCCTCCAGTGGCGGGAACACTGGAATCCCAAACTTAAGCGCTTCCGCGGGCAGGACAAGAGGGGCCGGTGCCTTCCTATATCCCAAAACAGCCACCATCACCACAAAGAGTACACAAAGACTCAAACTGTGTACATCCCACCCCACCTACGGAGTGACACCCAGCCTCACGTCGCAGACACGCTCTCTGTGAAAGAGACTCAGACATCAGCGGGGCCTCGCACAGTCACAGATATAGACGAGGATGTTAAATCCACAGAGATGGCATCTTCCTCTTCTTATCCTCCTGTTCTATTGTGTACCACTCCAAGTCCTGAATAAGAAAAAAAACCTTAAATAGTGATGTTTTAACGTCTATCCACTATCTTTGAGGCTACACTGTTAAACCACAGTGGTACAGTGAGTGGAAAGTTGTGTTTTTTTTAGCTCACTTACTACTTTTTTAAGCTTTAAGGTAAAATGAAAGAGCTTATTCATCAAATCTAGAGAGAAATAAGAGAAATCGTCCCTTTACAGAGGAAAAAAGACATCTGATTCCACTTGTGTTAGTGTGGGTTTTAATAAGAATCACGTTTAAAGCACTCAGTTCTATATAAAACGGTAAAACAGTAAAATAGTTCCCCCAACAGTAAAAGTGCTATATCAAATATAATCAAATTGTCTTTTTACTTTAAAAAAATAACATTTTTTCGTAAGGATTTAAATGTGTCATATGTATTTATTGAATTGTTTTATTTGAAGGACAAATTTGACACCTGAATAACATTTTGTGCAGCATAAGAATTGATATTTGTCCTCAGACACATCAGCACATCATTAGGGATATAACAGCTTTAACTTTTCTATTATTAACTGTAAAACATTATAACAACAATAACAATGTTTATTAATTATTGTAAATTAAAAGGGTTTGATATAGAGAATCATATCAGTTTGTCTTTAACATTTTGTGCTGGAAATTGTGGAAAAATCCTTTTAAGGAACTGGATTTATCTGCTTTTGCTTTAATTTAAAGTGTTGTTATTAAGAAGCTCAACTCACACCTGTCACTTAAAGCCTAATATTTATGTAAACTGGCTTTATCTACACTCTGTTCCCTCACGGAGCAGCTGAGACAGAGACCAAACTAACTTCAGCTTCATTTTCTAATCATACAGGAATCCTCAGATAGTCCGTCAGGACTGCAGATACACATCTAAAACACATCCGTTTGACCTGTCGTCATGACTTCTGTTTCCATTTGGGAAATATGGCATCATAGCTCATGGGAACTGCTTGGTGGTGTATGCAAGACAGATGGAGGAGCTCCCATTTGCCGAGCGGCCATGTTGTTTTGATTGCACTGTGTCGGCTATTGGCTGCGCTGCTGTGTTGAAGCCTGTAATTGAAAATAAAAAGAGAAAAATAGACTTGCTGAGTGACGACCTCGGAGCAGGCCTGAACATACTGTACACCGAGGAGGGTGGGAGTGTGCGTTTTGAGCCGCTTTCCCTGCACTTATGAGGTCCAACCAGCTGGCAAATTATTGGGGCCCCCCTGCCAAGCAGATCACAAAGTCTTGTTCAGTTCCTGTGTGCAATAACTCAACATCTACTCTGTTTTCTGAGATGTATTTATGAGGAACAGATATTTTCTTCAGTTATTTAACCTTTTTTTCAACCCATCCAGGGCTCCAGATGACATTTTAGCTTGAATTAAATGTAAAGAAAAGTAAATCTGAGGACTTTTAATGAGTCCATATTCAACATTAAGTAGCTGGTTTTATTACGTATCACATTTTGGTTTATAAACTCTAGAGTTTAGTATCATTACAAAGGAATTTGTCCTAAAATGAGAACAGAGATTGTAGATACTGCTGATCAGCTGTGGAGATCACTAATCCAACATAACTATAAAAATATTAACATTCACATCATTTACGTTGGCTATTTTTTGGGGGGAAATCTTTATAAAGTTATAGTAATTTTTACAGCATTTAAGATGTTTTACTTTTGATTATTAAGTTTAAATGTTTACGATTGTAAATACGACCTGCTTCCTGTTTGCTGTTAATGCTCTCATCTGTGTGGTACAATGCTCTGATCATGTTTCAGTCAAATACAGGCAACTAAAAGTAAGTTTAAAAATAAATAAAAAGCAATAAACTGTTCTATTTACTTATCAAAAATACAAAAGTTTAATTTGATGCAATGTTCATGTGAGATTTGACGTTGAAATTTGCATTTTCATATAATAAATTATTCAAATATTTTTTAAAAATCATTTTATCAATTTATTGACCAAATCAGCATATTTAAACTAAAAAATATTTTAATAACTTAAATGTTTGTGTTTAAAAAACATGGACGAAAACATTGAATAAAATGATTTAAAATAGAAAATAGAGATGGATAATCATATTACACCCTAAAAAAAACATCTCTAATTTCAATAATTAATGATTTATCTGATTGAAAATGCTGCATTTCCATTGATTAACAAAGAATATTATCATGTGAATTTTGGATGTGATACTTTAACTAATCTAGACAAAGACATGCGAGAAAATAACCTCACGTGTAAACTCAGCAGTCCTTGTAAAACTTTTTTTCTGTCACGTGACAAGAATCTGTAGTGCAAATTAAACTGGACAGTTTCCACCAGTAAACACAGCTGTTGGTGTGGTAATGGTAATGTAACCATTTCTCTTCTTTAATCGATAATGCACTGAGTTATCAGGCATTGAAGTTAAACTAATTCCACTGCTTGAAATCTGAGCTATCATAAGTTATGGTATACGTGCAATGTATCTAAACAAATGAGACGTGAAAGAAAAAATAATTAAGACTTCTGGTGTTGTGTTTTTTTTTTTTTTTTTTTTTTTTTTTTTTTTTGTTGTTGAAAAATTAAGAAAACTTTTATTCTGGTCATTTTTACAGTCTGTCATATTAAACTACATCTAACCTTAAAAGCACAAAACAAAAGTAAAGTAAGTAATATATATAGCTTTTCCAAGTTTATCTCAAATCTCTTAGGATTTTTAAAAATCTCCAATAATTTTTCTCGTTTTTGTATCTGAGAAAATTCTCATCAATTTATCAGCTCTGCCTTAATTTGTTATTATTATTATTATTATTATTATTATTATTATTATTATTATTATTATTATTATTATTATTATTATTATTA
>JBAMHX010000006.1:10535730-10566949 GCA_037177515.1 Pseudomugil tenellus | reverse complement strand
TTATTATTATTATTATTATTATTATTATTATTATTATTATTATTATTATTATTATTATTATTATTATTATTACTATTTAGTCTGTTACTGTTATCTTTCCATTCATATGTCCATAGTTCCAGTATTTATTTAAATACTAGTAAGTGATGAATAAAGCTCTTAATGACTTCGGGCAGAAAATGTAATTTTGGTTCTACAGGTTGTGACATGCTACATCAATGCTGCTTTTTTTAAAAAAAAAAAAAAAAAAAAAACTTTTCATACGTCCTCTTTGATTTTTAGTAATTTATAAAGTCAGATCTGTATTATTAGCTTCTTTTGCAGGGGTTTGAAATCCCCCAACATAAACTAAAGCTCAACAAAGTGTGGTATTATAATGTGCTGCTACGTGTCCATCATCTGAACCAAACTATTTTAACAGGTTTGGAGGAAGCCATGGATGCTTCTGAGCTTTAAAGAACACTTTACATTTTAATGCAGGTAGGCTGCTTTTAGCATGAAACACTACATACTTCTATATTTAGTATTTTTCAAGATTTACATATTTTGGAGAACTAAACAGAGAAAAAGGGATAAATAGACTTAAACACCTTCCAGATTATTGGTAATGTTGCCTTGTCATAGAAAAAGATCAAATCAGCTGAAGATGATAAGTTTCCTGAAACAGATATGAAGAATTCATGCAAAAGTATTCAGCCAGTAAAGTTGCAAATGGATTTAAAAGGGAACATTTAAGATGCTTTGCAGCAGGAAATGCCACCAAGCACACACACAGCAACGTTAAGAGTTAAGTTTAGCATGTAGCAAACAACTTGTGTGTCAGAGGGGAATGGTGGGGGTGGGTGAAAAAAAATGTGTGTCTGTATATGCACGATCATGTCTTGGTTGTAAAGTATCTGCCCGTGTCTGTGTGTGAATGCGAAGCACCTGCTGGGTTGCTACAGGAAGCACCTGTCGGTGGTCGTCTCCTCTGTGCTGGCTCTGTCGACATGAGGGTTTGATCCTGAAACTCGCCAAACACACACACTTACACGGACACTAACAGACAACTTAAGCCAGCAGCTCTGCTGTGAGGCAGCACAATGTCTTTGTTCACTTTACACCGAGTGCATTTTATTTTCTGCAGCAGTGTGAAGGTGAGCAGGCCTGCTGGATTGGTAGCATGTGGGGAAAAAAGGGGATTCTTCCCCTCCGGAATGGGAGGCAGTGCTGTGTTAGTGTGTGGTATTATGTTTACAGCCTGACCAGGGTAGTTTTTACGAGAGGTGACTCCTCTTGCACTGCAGCCAGAGTCAAAGTTCAACTAGGCTTCTTGCAAACTCACACACACACACTTATAGTCCTCTTTACCACACTGCATTTCTTTCTCACCAACATTTTGTTTTTAGTACATTCATCAGCTACTCACACCCTCCAAATTCTTACTAAGAGCTCAGATATTCTGTAGGTTTCCTTATCAGTGTTTTTGTACCAACTCTCTCTCTCACACACACACACACACATGCAGGGCTTCTGTTAACCTGAGAGGCAGAAGGTCAATCCCTGTGATCCGCAGCCTGCATGCCTTCCATACAGACACGCCGTCGACACGGCAACCCGACTCCCAGCTAGATTAAAGCTAATCAAGCATGGCAGAACTTCGAGGAGCAACACTATGACACACACATGGAGACACACACGGCTACAAAATGGCTGTTTTTGTGACACAGATGTGCAGCATTTTCTTTTTTAAATGTTTAAAAGAGATGCGGCATCAGTCAGTGTGTTATAGGATGTATAGTTTAGTTCACGTTCACATTTTTGAGCTTTGACATTTTGTTATTTGGAAACGGGGTGTTGTAAAAGAGTAGTGGACTCAAATGTGACCTGGTTCAGAGTGTCTTACTCTAAATGGGGCTGTTATTAATAAACCGAGCCTCATGGTGTATTTAAGATGATTTTAAACTGGCTGCTGAGTATCTATGCTGGTTCTGCTGGTTTTAAAACTTGTGACAAGGTAACAAAAACAGTGACACTGGTTTTGGAAATTTTCGTCTAACCAGGGTTAAGTCAGCATCAGCTTTGCATCCTGTCTCTCCTCTGAACTCTCTCCATTGACAGAAACTCAGTTCAATGTTGTTCTATTTTTGCCTCCTGCTGTCATTTTTTTAAATCGTTCTTTTTCTTTTGTCCTCCAATAATGTCTTTCTGGTTCTTTGCTGAATCAGCTATGGAAGGTGTTCAAAACAGACAATGTGTGGTGTGTGAGTTGGTGCTGTAAAAGAAAAACACTGCTATCTTGTGATGCTTCAGGCTGGTATAAGAAGTTGTAAAGTGCAGCTTTTCAGGAAGATGCTGCAAGACGATACCGGTCCAGGAATGTAAATAATAAAAGCCTGTGTGTCATCAAAACAGGTCAAAAGCACGAAGTTTTAATTAGTATTGCTTAATACATAAAATGCCGTGTTGTCATTGGCTTTATTTCTCAGACATGGTGACTGAATATGTTTTGCATGTAGAATATGATATAAATGCTGTTGTCCAGATGTTTAATGATACACATGTATCTTTATAATAATATTATCCTTTTAATGTGGAATTTCATTGTTTTTTTTACTCCAAAGTACAGTGATTCTTATCCTTAATCGTAATTGCAAATTAACTTTAATATCTCTGTTGTAGTATTTGAGAAGTGATTATTTTGACTTTGTTTTATTGTCTTCCATTAGTCCTTAATTTATAAGTAGCATCAATCTAGAGCTGCATGCTTTTATATTTAAATGAAAACTTTTAGATTGTTATTTACATAGATAATTGCATTATTATATATTGTTACTTATCAAAACCCTTAGTTAATAATTATTAATGTATTGTATATTTTTGTATATTTAAAAAAAACTCACTACAATTTTGAATTTCCCTTTAGGATGAATAAAGTATTTTTCATTTCATTGTATAATTCTAGGAGCACATCATTAGTAGCTATTCACTCTATTTTAGACAAACTGAATATAAAACCATAAAATGGACCCAAAAACAATTCGAATGAGAAGTGTTTGTGCTGATACTATTAAATGTGACTGTCTGCAAAAACCTCTTTTCTTTAATATCTTCCTTTTTCTGGTGTCTGGGTGTTTAAACAGATTTCAAGCTCTCAGACTTTTGTCTTTTTAGTTGTTCTGGCTTTGTTGTATTTGTAATTGGTGTTGGCCACCTTTCCACAATGATACAGCTACAAAGCTTTAAGTTAAATAAAAAAATAAAATGTCATGTACAGATAATTAAAACAGGGACTAAAGTCATGGAGCAAATCTTTTACACCACATAAAAGTTAGTTTTGACTAAAATGTAAGAATTTCCGTGTGAACTTGCCACTGTGTAATAATTTTCCAGGAGCCGGTGAGGACCTGCGGTCACACGGCCATTGCTTGACTTCTCCCATTAAACATTTTTCCAGCAGTCCCAGGTGTCGACCAGCCGCCTGCTTTTAGCCACAAACGTCTAAGGTGTCTCAGGCCTTCATCAGCTCCGTCCTCTTTGTAGTTGGCAACAGGAACCTGGTTTTGTCTTTGTAGTCATCAAGTGGAACCTTATCCTGGCAGCCACCGTGTTAGAAGGGACAGGTGATTTATGCTGCCCCCCCTCCTCATCCGTTTCTCCTTTTCTGGAGGTTAAGGCTTATTCTGGTTGTAGTTACATCGTCTCCACACACCCTCCAGTCTATTAGTATCCTGAGAGCTTGACTCTGTGGTCCAGGATTAGCGATCAAAAAGCTGATGAGGGGGGTTTGGGGTAAAAGGAAACACTAACCTGATCTACCCAGGTGGTGGAAAAGAGACTCCCACATGTGGCATGGATGGGTTGAACATGGGCCATGTGTTTGTGTCTGACATTTATGGGGCGTACACTGTTTGGTGAAGTTCATCTACTTGGATTTGAACCTTGACCAATTGGATTTCAGGCTCTGAGACGTGGCCTTTGACCTTTTTACAACATGTGCTCGCTTTACTTTTCCTCAACCACATTTTAACTTCACATCACACTATGCACCACTCAGTTTATCCAGAAGGCAAGCAAGAATATCTACTAAGATTTAGTCATTTTAAGTTAGTTATACTGAAAATTATTCATTATTTTCAGTTGCTTTATTGAGATCATTGTTAAATGAAAGTGTCATTTTAGTCATTTTCTGTTCTGTTTTGATCAAACGTATTTATTTTCACCAGAAAAATCTTTTTTTTAATAATAAAGGATATGAGCAGTACCATCTGCTATTATTTAGACCACAATCATATACAATCAACTTGGGTTTTATTGAAAATGAGAAACTCAATGAGCCTTTTTAATTGCACCTTAAGCAGCTGTTTAACTATTCTTTTTATTACATTTAATAGCCTATTCATTTTATTTCATTTTCATTTTATTTTGCCCAGTATTTGTATTTGAGATTTGATGAGCCATATAAAATCAGTGATGTTAATATGATGTGTGATAACCAGATTATGCAGAAACTTTAGGACAAATTGTTCTCAAATGTGCAAAACAAAAGATCTAAAAACTTAGTGTTTGACATTCTTCTTATCAATAAATATCTTTATTGTCATAAGTTCTACACAGATGCCTTTTTCCATTTAAATCTCCTTCCAGCCATCTCACAGATGGTGGTCTAACAAGTGAGTGGTCTCATCTTCAGCATCTGTGTCATATGGCAGAGAGGTTTGGGCTTCAGGGAGGTTATTACACTGCAGGTAGGAGAAAACTACTTGGACCTAAATGCAAACACACACACACACACACACACAAAGAGAAACAACATGTTAACAAGGAAAGTAATGTGAGTCTTGACTTTTTAACCACATCTAAATATGTAACCCTGAAAACTGAAGTGCTTATAATGCACACACTCACATCTGGTGTGACTGAAACTGTGTCATTACAAAATGTTGTTGAGTTTTTTTGTTGTAAATTTCATAATTACAATTTTTATTTATTTGTTGTTTATTTGACAGTGACAATGCAGACAAACAGCTATAATACAGTGTATAGCTGATGTGATGCATACAGGTTTTATAGCAAATACTATTCTTGTAGATTTGCAGACATGTAATTAGTTTCTTCAGTAAAATTATACACTTTTTTAAAAATCATTTTTGTTTTTCTTCTCGTGTATTCATCACTGTGCCCACCTGTACCACCACCTCTTGTGAGATGTCCACACTGGGCCTGCTCTGTCCAAGGTTCGCCACAGGGGGGCGTAAGAGGCTGGGACCAAACACTGTAGCCAAGTTTAACTGGGACATCTTGTTCACGTCCTGCCTCTGTGCAACTCTGGAGGGAAAAAAAAAGTATTTTATGAACATGAAATGCAGAAAACTGGAGGCACCACATAGAATCTGGTCCTAAATTTCACCTGCTATTTGAGTCATTAAGCTAAATATTCCCAGCTGTATATTTGTTGTATTGTAAGATCACATATGTCAGCTTGTAGTGTCATAAACCAGCTGCTCTTTACTGTTAATATGATCAAACATCTTTCACTTCTGTAAAAGTTGAATCTTCTTAAAGTAAATCTAAATAATATGACATCTGAATGCCTTATCAGAACTAGACTGCATATGTTGTTGCATTTTCTGTGTCAGACCGTTGGAGGTGATGCAGGAGGTAAATGAAGGTGTGGCGGTTAGCATCAGGACAGGACTGCAGCAGTGTCAACATGGAGACCAGTCGTGAGTTTAAGTCCTGAATTTCTACAGAAAGATCAAACACGCAGTCAGGGGGGATCTTTATGGAACCTTATGAACCACTGCTATCTGTACTCTTAGTTATGGCTGATATGCTAAACATTAGCTTTTCTTCACAAGTACAGACAAACTAAATAAAGATTAAAGAGATAGCAGAGATTATGCAGGAAATCGTAGAGAAAAAATGTCTTAAAATAAACATTTCTGCAGGGATCTCAAAGTTCTGTCCTCAAAGGCACACTGTCCTGCAGGTTTTAGCTGCTTCTCTGCTCCAACACACTTGACTCAAATTAAATGTCTCATAGCTTGTTATTAGGTTCTGCACAATAATTAGCTTAAATCAGGTGTGTTAAAGCAAAATCTGCTAGACAGTGGCCCTTGAGGACCAAAGTTTTAGATCCCTCCTTTACTGAGAAAGGTTCAAGTCCACTGTATACACCCAGCGGTTCAATACAGGAACATTTAGATCCTTTATTTAAGTAAAAATGCTAATACAGCAATATAAACTAACTCCATTATACATCCTGCATTACAAGAAAAAAAAGACAGAAAATGGTTTAGCCTCCCCACTTTAGCATTTAGTAAAGTAGGTGTAAATGTGGTCACGTGCAGGGTGTCCTGGTCTCACCCAGAGCTCCTGCCAGACTCTGAAACAGCTCAGTGGGTATGAGAGGCTCAGGGAGCTCTCTGAAGTAAAGTTTGAGGACTCCAGAGACCACGTTGACTTCTGCACTTCTCATTCTGGTTACGGCTTCCCGCAGGTCTGAGTTGAACCAAAAGAAGATGATTATGATCAGAAAGAATTACCCCGTCTCCTTTTGAGATAACTTCCTTCTCTAACAAGCTTTAAAACTTGAGCAAACAGTGTCTGGGTATGTTAACCAGCATCTAAGAGATTATGACTCAGTTTCTTGCACTCATATATGTGGTTTCTCTTTCAAAGCAGAAATGCATCATTTTGAGTTTGTATATATGTTAAGTCATGTAGTCAGGGTTAAGTCACTCAAGAGGAGGTTTTAAGGTTGTTTGCGAGAGATTTGGGGTTTTAAAGAGAAAAATACTAATCACAAGTAGAAAACATAAAAGACAGTTTCCAATTTTCTACCAGGAGTAGATTTTACACAAGTTACTTTAAAAGTCTGATCATGCAATTCTCAAAGAAACTGTAAAAAAACACAAACATACAAGAGTCAGTTAGCTTGTTAAATACTGAAGTTTATGTCATCACTGTTAGAAAAAGACTAAACGGACACAAGGTGAGACGTTCCTCCTCTCAAACAACTTGGGCTTTAAAAATGACATCTATGCAAAATCAAAATAAATAAATAAATAATGTTCTTTGAGCAAGACCACAGTGACGACCTTTGACATAATGTAGACCGTGATTGAAATGCTGTGGTGGGACCTTAATGCCTCAACATGAGCAATTTTAAATATACAATGCACTTTTGTTTTTCACACCCATATTCTACATTCTTTGATAAATATATACATCTGTGTAATATTTCATGTCCTGTTCTTCATTTTTGGCTACATTTTCTTATTTCGAGGCCTCATAATGAAGTAAAAATAGGCTGTAATGTCTTTATCAGGATTGTAGGATGATAATTAAAGTTTTGATGCTAATCAGACATTTTTAGCTAAGCTGCTACCATGGATGGCAGGGATCTTTGGTTTTTGAGAGTAAGTGTTGGATCATTTCCTGGTACATGAATCCTTACAGGGCGACAAAAAGCTTGTGTTTTCTCTGTGTGCTTTCTTACTGCTGTTGAACGCAGCTTTCAGTGTGTTTACATCGCTGGCAGTCCCAGAGATCCTGTAGATTCCCACCTCATCCAAGCCTCTCCTCTCCACCTCCTCTACGCAGCATCGCACCACATGAGGAACCAGGACTCCCTCCTGTCTGAAAAGATGGTTCAGCGTGATCAGAAACATGTCTATAGTTTTGATTTGTGAGTTGTTTAATTTCAGACTTTCCACTCTTCCCACTTCTCCTTCAGCTGCAGTCCCACAGAAGAAGCTGCTTCTCCTTTAAAAAACTATGTTCACAAAAAGGCTCATAACAGAAATAAAACTAAAGTGCTGCTTTCACTTTCAAGATGTGTAATCACGCTTTGATTGCTGTTTTCACTTCACTTACTGTACTGGGACTTACTGTGCTACTTTTTCGATGGGGACACAGAAGACGGGCGGCAGTTGACCTGTGGAGCTCGGTGGCTCCAGCAGGTGGGCGCAGTACTTAATGGAGAGTGTCAACTCCACCTGGCCGAGATGCAGCGTCTGTCGTCTCCATCGCTTACTCAGGGTTTTAGACTCAAGCTGAAAAACACACAAATTCCAGTACATGGTCAATCCACTTCCATGCTAATCAGTGGGAAAGGTTTTCTTCCCACGTTCTGCAACATTTCTTTCTCTAAATATTCTTTCAGTCTTTATAAAAGTCAGTCCAGGCTGCATCTATCTGCAGTAGTAAATTCATAGTAAATTCTGTGTTAAGCAGCAAAGTATTTCTTCTTATGATTATCATGATGATGATATTTGTGTTAGCAAAGCTGTACAGTACAAAAACGCTAACCCTCCAAGATTTAATGAAGGGAAAACTTTCTGATTAACTTTTCTAGCAAACACCACTGAGAAAGTCTTATTAGTTATCCTTTACTATCATAATACAAACAAAGAAAATCCATTTTCCCACTATTAGGAACACAGTTAGCATGTTAGCATTTATACAATGTGAGAGCCATCGGTGCTTTAAGTGTTAAAGAGATTGTAGAAAGTGGTGGTACAGATGTTCACCTAGAATGGGGAAAACAGCTTTTGACTGTACTTTGCTGTCTCTATCTATTATTATCTGTATTGGACAATAGTTGTATTATTTTTTACAAGAATAGACGATGCAGGCTCTTATTGACACCAAGGTGAGCTCATACTCTATTATACCATCTCAGTGGCTTTAGGAAGTATGCATCACAGCAGAAAAAGGACAAGTGTTATACCACACTTTTGCAGAGGCTTAAAAATCTGTTAGTGTAACCAAAACTAAACAAGGTCTATGTCATCGGAAGCGACAGCTAGGGCTATATCCCCAAACACCTTCAATCCTCCTATTCCCCAATCCTCCAATAGACACAATACACTAATATAAAGCTGCACATGTTCAGTCAAAAAGCTCCACCTGGTGTTGAAACTTTAAACTGGCCCAGTATGACATCAGGGCAGGATGCATCCTGATGTCATAACCTTTTATTTGCACTTGATTTGACTTGAACGAAACAAATATTTCCAGAGATATAGCCAAAAAATATATTTTTTTGTGCATTAAGCACCACCTGGTGGGGAAACTATAAATCAAAATATTGTGAAATTAGACAGACGTTTGGGGATCTAAAGATGTATACTGAGTATCAAAATCCAATTGTAAAAACAGTTTGAGTTATCGGATTCACATGAAGGATATCTAGGGTGGCGTTCGGGGCGAAATCATAATATTCCTCCATAACACTCCTCGTTCTGGGATCTTACCAACACCTTCAAAACCAGACAAGCATAATCAGATAATGAGGTCTAATCCTTCCTGCAGGCATTGTAACTCCTCACTAAGACTCAAAAGGACATAAACCTGCATATGAACCCGAAAGTTTAAGGGTTTTTGTGTGTGTGTTTGTAATATCCATCCATCTATCCATCCATTATCTACCGTTTATTCCCAAACGGTGTCACGGGGTTGTTTGCAATAATATAGCTTAAACCCCAATGAAGCTGCTCTTTTGTCAGACATTTTAACTCTTTTGAAAATGAGTCTGTAAAGCAGCGCAATGAGTCTAAATACCATGGAGTTATTTAATGTTATGCTGCTTTAATAAAATCTTCATATTATGATCACGTCATATCAGAAAATCACTATTCAAGTCATCTAAAGAAAACATTTGTGCGATAAATGCATGGATAGTTACATGCACATGAATCAACTAAAAAAGATGAACCGCGTTCATACAGTCCCCAGCCTATGTCATACTTGGTTCCCTCTGTGTGCAGAAACAACAGACTAAGCTTCTCAAGTGGTCATGAACTCACAATAACCTAATAAAATCAGATACCCTTTAAACAAGGGATCAGACTCTGCAGGCTACTGTAGGTTTAATAGTATTCACCTGTACATACAAACCATGTGCTTCTTCTGCTTCACCCCTTTAAGTTAGGGGGCAAACATCGATGATATGTTTGATGCACCAGCTGGTACATGTTTTGTACCTTTATAGCAGTTTTTCCCAGAACGGTGTCTTCCTCTGTGTCTGACTGACTCACACACAGGACCTTCATGCTCTGGGCACCATCCACCTGGAAGGACAGCTCCTGTTTCAAATAAGGAAAAAAATCATCTTTCTCAAGCTTCACATCGGAAGGATTCACGTTTTATCCGAAAGTGCTTGGGTCATGGCTACAGCTTAGATTGCAGATTTTACTCGTAATGTTTTTAACACAACATAGTGACAACAGAACAGACTGTTTTAATCGTACGTGTGTGGAGAAAATGATGCAAAAACAATTTACTATCCTGTAATTGTTGTTTTTCTCATTTTTCCTCCCAGTTTTGGAGAGGCATACACACCTGGTCCCATTGTGGGTTTGGACTGTGGACTGAAGAGTGAGTCTGGGCCTGTTTTTCATAGAACTCATAGCCATCCACTTCCACACAAACATACACACCTGAGAGAGAAGAAATCCAAACTGTAAATGACCTCATTTCTTCAGATGTCTCTGTGTGTGGTGGAATATAAAAATGAATGCATACAAGCTGGTTGCTGAAGGCCGGATGCAGAATGGATCGCCACACTCAAAGTCCCACATAGTGACTCTGCTTCTCCTCCTGGCAACAGGCAGAGACAAACATACCAGGCTGAATAAAAGAGAAACACGACTAGGACAAGGATGGAGACAGGTATAAGAAAAGATTGTGCTGATGCCAGGCCCATGTTGTGATTCTACTGTGAGACAGTTGTTATACCAGCACAGGAGCTGTGAAGAGGTGGCTGCTGGGTCATTCTTAGTTTCACACACGCACTGGTGAGAGTCAGCAGGTCTGGAGAAATGGTTTCAATGTCTGGAAAGGCAACGCAAGTCAGATTTAGAGTTAAGAATTATGAAAAAAAAAGCTCATATCAGGATTACATGTTTATCGGGGACTGTAGTGTCATTTACAGACCTGTCTAAACTGATAAATTAGTCTGATCAGCAACTTCATAATTAAATTCCAAACTAGTGTCAGGATGACTGTGAGAGCAGTCTGTGTGAAACCAGGGACAACTGTACAAAGGTGCAACAACTGAAAGCACAGTAGAGACGCTTCCCGTTTTCTTTTTTATTTTATTCATGCACATCAGGCTTCTGAAGAGAGAAAAGCAACTAAAAAAACAACTCAGATCCCCTACAAAGTTAGACTAGAAGTGCACAGGTTATATGAGCTGTTGCCATGACGGACAGTCAGCTGAGCTGAAGTGGACTGGCTGAAACGACAAACACCACAAAGCATTCTTCCTCTTCCCAGAATAACGTTTTATAGAGAACTGCATGTGGGATTATCATTCTTTAAGAGAAGATAAGATTTTAACTTGGTTTGATTGACTTTATGTGTTTATGACAGTGACACATACATTAAATTAAAACAAGGCCGTCGGAAGTGGCAGCTAGGGGTATAGTCCTTAAACGCCCCAATACTCCTATTCCCCAATCCTTAAATAGACACAATACAATAATATAAAAACGCACATATTCAGTCACAAAGTTCCACCTGGTGTGGAAACTTGGAACCAGCCTGGTATGACATCAGGACAGGATACATCCTGAGGTCATGACCTTTTATTTGCACTTAATTTGAGGTCAAGGAGATGAATAGTTCCAGTGATACAGCCTAAGAATTGTTTGGGGTTTTTTGCTGCATAAAGCGCCACCTGGTGGGGAAACCATGAATTCATACAGGCTGGTTGTTGGTTTGTTGTCCCAAAATCATGAAATTCGACCCAGGTTGTCCCCCTTGATGTCCTAAACCAGTATACTTAGTATCAAAATCCAATTGTAAGAATTTTTTGAGTTATCGCGCTCACACAAAAGATACCCGGCAGCTGTCGGGGCAAAACCTGATATGCCCGACACTCCACGTTTGGGATAACACTGATTTAGATATTTATTTCCACTTGTGCAGCTAAAAGAAGAACATAAACTTAAAATAATTATCTATAGCTGTACTCACTGTCTATGGTGAGTTTGTGGATGGCTTCTCTCCATTCTTCCAGTTCATACAGTGATGAGAAGAGGAGATTGTAACTCTACAGTGAGAGATACGGATCAGTTTATAAACTGCATTTTTAATTACTCAAAACTTAAAATTGTACTGAAAATATTCGGATATGAAGTAGTGACCTTGCCACTGGGACTCTGCAGCTCCAGCCTGTACACAGGAGAGTGTATAAGCAGCATTAGCTCCATTTGTTCCAGTTTCTTCTTGCTGCGAGAGACCAAAGCCAGACCTCTGGAACCCTTCTTCATACAGAGAAATGTTATGGGTCACTCATCTGTTAAAACTTCTTGCCTTCTCGCGTCTCTTCAGTACGTACAGAATGCTGCTGTAGCTGCTGTCGAAGGAGGTGCATCTTTGTTCTTATGGTGTGTAAGCGGACGTTGGTGTCAGGCGATCGTTCTAGGTCTGCAACCCAGTGAAGCCTGAGACCTGCCAGAGGCAGATACCAGCAGAACCTGTACTGATCCGGCTTCCTGCAACAAAGGATATATAAGTATGCTTATGTGCGTTCAAAGGCAATTTATATGACAACAAAGACAGATTTATGATGCAAATTAATCATGCAGGTTGCTGATCTTTACTATCACAAATACTATTTTTTGTCCCACAACCCCGCACACTAGGGCGGTGTTGAAAAGATAGATTGATCGATTCTGAATCGATTCTCATATCAATTTCTAAAGATTGATCCATTAGTCCAAAGATCGATTTTCATTTCCCTTGGTGAACTTTGACCTTTCACAGGCATTAGTGTGACAACACACTACATAGACTGAGACATGAATCTCCTCATATGTACTACAAACCACAGAAGTCATCTTTAACTTCTGACATTTTAATAATTTTTTGTTGGCATATAATACTAGTATTAATGTTTCATAACTATATATACATATAATTTAACAAATAAAAAAACCCAAAGATTTTAATAACACTGAACAAAATCCATATTTGATTAGAACAGATCAGATTGAATCGTGAAAATCGATTCTAAATCTTGAGAATCGGAATTGAATCGATTCTTGAAATCTGAATCAATACCCAGCCCTAATGCACACTTACCCTCTGGTTGCATGTTTGAATCGTGTGCACAGCAGGAGGTCTGTGTAAAGGAAGAGGTGACGCAGACTGCGTTCATCATCCTTTGCTTCCACCACAAAGCCGTCACGCATCAGCTGACATCTCTGAACATACACATATACTGATATACTATCTACACCTTTGAATTATCAGTTAATTCATGTGGGGTTTGTGAAACACGACACTCACCATGCCATGACTTAGTGTGACTTCTCGTTTACAATTTAAACTCTCGTTGATACCCGACAGGAAGCAGCGAGATAGTCTGAGAACTTCCTGTAAAGCTGCATGATCCTTGTGCTCTTCTGGCGTCATCTTCAGGAGATCCTACCAGACCACAAAGATGTTGCCAAGTCACACACAGAACACACAAATATAGTCAATCAATGAAACTATTCAGGGTTTTCTCACACGCAGCACTAATGTGGTCTTGGTTATTCTATCCAAAGGTTTGTAAAGCAGAGCTGTGAAGAGAAAAACAGCTGTAAGACCCTGCCAGCTGGAAATGTAGGCAGAAATACACATCTGCAATATCTACCTTCAAACGTGTATTTAGTCCGAGTTTTGTCTGCACCATTGTTAGACATCATACTCTGTAAAATAGCAGATAATGTGACACAGAAGCAGCATTTTGCATTTATCGTCATGTATTATTAACTTGAAACGTTGATTTTTTTTTCTGTACCTCTGCAAGGGTTCGAAAGCGAGGATCAGAGTGTGTACACTTCCTTACAACATCAACAGCTTTCTTGTAGTTCTGAATAAAGCCCCCATAAAGGCCAATGTGGTTCACCTACAAATAGAAGTGGTTGGCCCATTATGTACTTACATATAATGCAAATGTGTTTCCTACTTGCAACCTTCACCTATTGCTCAAACATTAATTGCAATCTGGGGGCTGTGTTTGACTCGGTAATCATTAAACCAAGTTTAATGCAGGTTAAGCACTTTTCAGATGTAATTTGTCCATATTTAACCTAAACCTGCTGTTTTAGTTAATGATTTGACTAGTTCTTTTGCCTGATAAAACCTTTTGCTCAAAGATTCTTCCAAGTAAGTGTTGCAGCTGAAACCTGCAACATTTTTCAATCCATCCAGTGTGGGTTGTAGCCTACTCAGACTGGCTAATCCGGCACCAAAAGGTGCTTTCAGAACAATTTAATTCCCCTTTCTTCCTCACTCTGAGGCTCAGTGTGAACTTCAACAAGCCCTAAACATGTGTGCATGCCTAAATATATTGAGTTGCTACCATGTTATTAACTTTCTGTGTTAATTTGCAATTAAAAAAGTGAACCTCGTGAAGTGACTGTATAGCATGAATATTAATATTCTTCAAGATTTTCTGATTAAAAACTGTAAAACAATGACAAACTTACCATTCTAAGAAAAAGGTCCCCCACCTCCAGATCAAAGGTTTTGTATCCCATTCCCATTTTTTCATCAGAACTGAATTCTGTCTGAGAGCAAGCGCTGAAACGGCCCTTCAGGTCTAAGTAGAAACTTTGGTGAACGTCTCTAATCTCTGGAACCTGGTAAAAAACAGTCTGCACCTCTGGACTGGAGAGCACTGGCTGAGACGTTCTGGCGGAGGCACGTAGCGCCTTCATGGGCTAAAAGAAAGCAATTTAAAGTTATTAATTTAGGTATAGATATGTATGATAATGTTCAAAAATGAGAAATTGGTGTAGTACTGAAATAAATGTGTGACCCAACAGATACAAGTATTCTATTATATAAATATATATGTGTATAAAAGTTTCACATACAAGGTAACATTTGCCATGCTCATATGTATGCCTCTGTGGCAGGCATTGAAAGCCACACTTTAACAAGAGGAACAAACATTTTTTACAAAAAGCCACAAGCACACACACAATGCTTAACAACAGCAGCAAATAAAGTAAATGGACTATGACACACACAGTACAATAACTATTATTATTTTATAAAATGAGTTACAACATTTTAGAAAAGGGGAACATGGATTGCTTGTTTTTGTTAATCACAGAGTGAAAAGGGGAAGAAATTGACCCTAGAACACACAGAAAGCCATTACTGGTCTAGCATTTCCTGCTATCAATACATATTTAGTCAGAAAAGATAACATCAGTCTTTTTGTGAAACCAACACATTCACAGGCCTTGAGAACATATTTATCTAAGAAAACATCATTTCAAGCTTGATGTAGTGTCTGATGGCACAACTGCTAATGAGAAAAGCGAGAGAAGGTGATAAACAGTAAGAGTGTGAAAAGCAACACTATAACAGTAACATGCAGTTGGTTAGTTTAGCTGGACATATTGTATATTAGCTAGTTTGTTCTTCTTATACACATCTTTAAAGTTTATAAATCATTACTGCGTAGCACAATGTAAAATATTCATATTTAAAGTCAAATGGTAAATGACGTTCACTTATATAGCGCTTTATTTCATCTCTCGATGACCAAACTGCTTTACAGATCCTGCTATCACCCATTCATGCACACAGTTACACATGGAAAAAAGTGTGAATAAATAGGCTAAGCTATGCTATGTGCTAGCTAGCAGGAAATAGAGCTCCAAACAAAACAACACTTTCAGACATTTTAAAAATGATTTAAACAAATATAATTTTTCTAATTGTTTTTTCTAAAGCTTTGAGTTTAATCATTCTTTACACAAAACCTAACTGTAAATGTATCTATTCTATTAAAGATTAAAATTATATAAAGACATATGAAATGGAAACCTGTGACTCATTCTTGTACAACTGCAAAAACATAAACACACATAGAGTTTAACGCTAACACAGAACAGGAAGTAACTTGGTATGTTTAAAGTCTAAATAAACTGTGAAAGAAAAATGACAGACAAGACAAGAAGACAGCTTAATGAGTGTGGAAACAGGTTCTGTAGAAAAAAAAAAAAGCTAAGCAGTGGTGATAAGAACAGAGTGTTGCTTATATAATTCAGATCTGAAAATATCACATATTAATTTGTGAGTCAAAATTTTGATACTGAATAAAAGCAGTTTCAGGTCCTTTTCTTATTTAAAGGATATATAAGATTAGAAAAATGAGCATTTATATCCATGCTTCTGTGTGTGTTCAGGGCGGTGGTCTGGTGGTTAACGCTGCTGCTTCACAGTGAGAAAGTCGCTGGTTTGAGTATCGACTTGAACCGTAGCCTTTCTGCATGGAATTTGCATGTTCTCTCCATGTTAGCGCGTGTTCTCACTGAGTATTCTGGCTCACTCCATCCAAAAACATCCATGTTAGGTTGTCATCAGGAGTGAATGTGTGTAAATAATTGTTTTTCTCTCTGTGTGTCGCCCTGTGATGGACTGCTGACCTGTTCAGGGAGTACCCTACCTCTTTCCCAATGGTTACTGGGATAGGCTCCAGCTACCGTTCATTGGAATAAGCAGTACAGATAAATTTATGTGTGTGTTTATGTTACCATCAGCAAGGTGTCCAGCTCTCTGACATAAAGCTCTTCACTTGCCAGGATATTTTTCAGGACCTCAAGCCTTTTCTGCAACATTTCCACTGGGCTGTATGATGTCTAGGAAACAGACATATTTCATCAGAAAATCAGGGTCAGCTGGTTATAGTTTCCATGTAATTAGTGACTCTGCAAATAATGCAAAGGGGTCAGTTAGGCTTTAAAGTGAACCTGACAAATGAAAAGATTTCAGCAAACATAAGTACTGTAGTCCAAATTATTCTGCACATGCTGTTTCTGTTCACTTGTCAAGAATCAATACAAATAAATAATGATAACAAATAATAAATAAATGATAATAATGGTAAATGTGGTTGTCTAATCAACAAAGAATATATTAAGTTATAAAATAAGCTGCATTTTATTGAACAAAACTTATCAGTCACTGAAAACAGTGTTGCAGTATTATGTGCGTGTTATTAACGTGTATTTTAATGCATGACCATTCCAAACATTAAATAGGTTGCAAAGAACTGAAAATCTTACACCTGTCATATTTTTTCCACTACACAGGAGATCTATCTAAACAAACCAATAAAACATTTTTACAGAACAACCTCTTTCTTAACGACCTTCTCATCTAATTAAACTTGCAAGTCCATGACTGATATACTTCTGATGTATTCAGACACTTGATTTTAGCATAAACCTGCTCGACATGGTTCAGCAGTTGTTAAAAATTAGGTGAAGAAATCCCAGACGCTAAACTTCATTGGATTATTAGAAGTCATTGGATGTCTGTCTGCATCTCATTTGAGGATATTAGATTCACCTCTCAAAGTTACTGTTTGCAGGTGTATTGCTGACCCATAAAAGTTGTTCACTTTAAGGATAAACCACAGGTTCTCAGTAGAGTTGATATCAGGGTTTTTTTTTACCTTACATTCCCATGGCAACCAAAGATTCAGCTGAATTTTTACATCATGGGGTGGTGTGTTGTTTACTACTAAAGACTTCTTTCTTTGATATCATGGCAGAAGATGGTCAGTTAGAAACTGCACACAGTTTGCAGAGGTCATGATGTGTTTGAGTTTACTCTGAGATCACAAGTCGTATCTGGGAATGATGCCATAGCCAAGTGAACCGTGTTTTCGTTTGCAATGCCACCAGGAAACGCTTTGTTTTGCTTGCACTTTACACAGAATTATATGCACACATCCACGACTGCATGGTGGAGTATTGGTTAGCACCGTAGCCTCACAACAAGAATGTCGTGGTTTGAGTTTTGGTTGGGGGGAGGCTCGATCAGTGGCCTTTCTTTTCAGAGTTTGCTTGGTTTCCCCATGTTTGTACAGGTTCTCTCCAGGTACTCTGGCTTCCTCTCACCATCTAAAGATGTGTGTGTTAGGCTACTGGGTCTAAATTGTCTTTAGGAGTGAGTGCTTGTTTCTGTGTTGTCATCCAGGGTGTACCTGCCTCTCGCCTGATAATTGCTGGGATAGACTTCAGCTTTCCTGCTACCCTGAATTAAACTCAATGAATAAAGTAAAGACAATGAATGGATGGATATCACATCCACTGAAGCTGAATTGAATGACCACTATAGGATATACTTGTTTTATTGTATGTTGCAATATATTTGTGTTTTAGTGAAATTATCAGCTTCACTGAAAAAAACCCTTCAAATATATTTCCATACAGACCAAGGGAGTATCAGGTCAAAATAGGAAAAACTGTGCTTATGTTTTCCTGCTTTTGCTTGTCACAGGGAGGCATAAACAGGCTAGTTTGCAACTGCTCCATGTTGTTAGCATCAAAACCTGTAAAGATCTCATTATGCAGTGTTTTAAACATGGACATAATTTACTAGACGGCAACGGCTAGGGGTATATCCCTCAAACGCCCCAATCCTCCAATTCTCCAGCTGTTCCAGTTATGAAACCATTATATTCCCGACACTCTGTGTTCGGGGATATAAAAATACGCTTAACATTAATTTGTAGACACTTAAAAAAAAATCACTTTTAGATACAAATCTGTTTATGTTACATGAATAGATAAATAGAAACAAATCTATGTATCTATTATTGTTATTTATTATCTATTTAGATACAAATCTGTTTATCACTGCATTCACTTTGTGTTGATTTGTGAGCAGCCATCTTTATTGGGTGAAGACAAGATTGGTGCTGCTTGACATCCCCAGACATCCTAAAGAACCTTGCATCTCCCTTTCCATCCTAATACCAGAACATCCCTCCATCACCAGCTTGCTGACACCCCAGTCTTATCATGGCATGGTGGCCATCCTAAACCCCCATCTGGACCATGCAGTCTAGCACAGCATCCATCAGTCAATAAATCGATTTGAAATGAGTCTTCACACTTTCCTGAGATCACTGCAGACATCTGGATGCGAGCACGGCTTAAGTTTAACAAAGATACAACTTTATACACAACAGCAAACCTTTGTTCTTGGGGTTCCAAGAGCAGCTTCAAGTACCTGCTTCCTGCTCATCAGTGATGTTTTAACACCTGCACGATGCATTTCTATATTACTTTATCCACAGTAATGTATTTGCTCTTTGAATGTTTTGTAATGATATAATGATCTCATATTGAGTTTTATTACATATTCATCGTTGTCATCTCTTTCTAAAAGAATTTCAATATTTCATACCTTTCGTTTGCAGATCCTTCTTTTTTCTTCCTACGACATGAATTGCCTGATAATGTGGAACGACCCCCTTTAAGTAATTTTCCTCTATTTAAGCTAATCTGTTTACAGATGGAACCTGTCTGAGATTGTTATCAGTGATCTGAACAAACAGGAGAAGCAACAGATGCAAAATCTTCCACATGGTGTCACTAACGTGCAGATAAATTTGGAGCATGTTGATATCCACTCTATTCTCACTCCAGATTTAGGAATCAGAGGACCATTTACTGAACGCATCAGGAAATAGAACTTCAAAATTACCAGTACTAAGCATGTCTGTGTCCCATTGTGTTTTCATCCAACTGGTTTTGTTCTTGTTGTTTTAAAATACATATGTATTATTCTTCTATACTAAACTTTTCATGTCATTGTTTCAAAACATTTCTTCCCACTATTACATATTTCAGTCCTCATGTGGTCTGATGCCTAAATATTCTCTTTGTAGTTGTTTTGCAGTAAAGACACACACATACAAGGAAAACAGACATGAACAAGCTAAGAGTGTGTTAACTTGTTGACTTAAGAAGTTTTCTAACTTGATGCTTCATGTTGCATTGTGTTTTTTGTGCGTTTTACAGTCATAAAGAGATGTAAAACAAAGCTAGAAGAAAAAAGAGAAGTAAAATTCCTGCCATTAAACATTTCCTTCTGTGTTTAAAATTGTGGTAAAATGTCTATTTCTGTAAAACGAGGCGCTTCTCTCTGGGCGACACTTTCAGTTTGCTTATATATAACTTACTTATGTTAGCATACTGTCTTGCTCACTTTGGTTTCCTTGAAAACCATTTAAATACAAGTGTATGAATGAATGAATAAAAAGTATTAAATGCAGTCAGTGAGTGTTGCATTTGCAGGAATTTTAGTGCATCTTGTATTTCCTATTCAGCCTATTTACTGGCTGACATGATGGAAATTAGATGACTGAAAGACTAAATGTCCACACAAGAAAACAAGAAACTATAGAGTCTAGTGAGTGATAGGAAGCAGTTGTGATGTGGATGAAAGATGAACTCACTGGCGTGTCAGGAAAGTCTATGTTCTCGGCGTTAAGAGGCGAGAGGAAAGAGGACACTACCTCCTCCTGGAAAACATCCTCATCCAAAACATCTGTTTCTTCTTCCACTGCAGCAAACACAAAAACACAAAAGAAGAATGAAAGGACATTAAAAATGTTCTCTGTGCCTTTTAGAAATGTGGAAATATTTGTATTGTTCAGTTAGTGATGGTGTTGATTATGCAAGTATGACTTACGGTACATAGTTTTCAACAAGAAGCATCCCTCCTACTCCTACCTGCAACATGATGTGTCTCCAGATAAAACACTGCTTCTTGGTAGATATCCATACAGCAGAGATGAGGCTTCTCCTCGCAGCACAGGCAGAGTACTGGAGGTGCACCATGTGAGCGCACACAGCTGAGAACAGAGAACTTCCTCTTTCTGTTTAGGATTAACACAAAAGGGGAAAATACAACTTCCTGTCTGCACAAAACCTGCTGAAGGTTTTTGAGAACTGGTACCTGACCATTTATCTATTTACTAGTGTTGCACCAAACTTCCTGTAAGTTGGTTTATTTCCACATATTCACCACAGAGTAAACATTATTTTAATAAAGCTACCCTGAATACCAGCAGTAGTTTGCTACGACATCTTTTCACTGTTAAGAGCTGAATAATGCTGCTTTATAGTTATTTAAAAAGCAATGGAGCCAGTTAGTTAAAAGCCAATTAGCTACAATTTACAGTCTGAATTTATGCTAGTTAACATATGCATGTAATTTCATAATGACTCCTGTAAAAACATATTGCAGAACCAAAACAATCTAATGTGGGATTTATTCATTAAACGGAAAATAATTAGCTGTTTTCCTGCTCCAATGTTTATATTAAACATGACTGATGAGCCCATTTTTAATAGAACAGTCTTGCCCTCTGCAGGAAAGAGGCTGTTAGTACAACTTCATAAAGCATTGAAGGAAATTACATGTAAATTTCAGGTTTATTATGACACCAGCTGCTGCAAACGGCACACAACGGCAAGCTCAAACTCAAATCTAAAAACAACTATACTTGCACTTAATACAGTACGCAACGGACCTATATTCCTTACAGACTACAGGATTGGCTTACAGACATGAAGAAATGGGCTAGCTTGCAGTGGCCTGACATCTACATGTACCTTATCAACAGCCAGACTGTTCTTGCTGATGTGTCATCAGAACTGAACTAATTTATTATTCTCACTTTGCAGGTGACACTAAATAAATCTTAAACCCCTTTTCCTCACCCTGTCTTTCAGTGATTTTTATTCTTTTTTTAAAAAAATCAATCATTATTTGATTGTTTGTCTATTTGTCGTTTTTTAATTGTTGAACTTTGATGTTCAGGTTATTTTAGATAAAATATTGCATTTATTTCAACTTTTCATTTAGTTATGCATCTCTTCTGAAATACATTTTTTTTAGGATGCAACATCTGATTTTGTCGAAATGCAGTGTGCAGCTTTGAAAATAGGACGTTGTTACTACTGAAGCTATAACATCTGGTGAAAAGGTTTTATCAGACTGCCACAATTTTACATAAATTACTAAACAATAAGATGTTTTTGGTAAAAATGTAGTAAAAAGGAACCAACACTTATGACGTTTCGTTGCTATATGTTGTATCTTATGCTGTCTTGAAAAAATGGTGAAATGTTCGCAAAAGATGAGACTGACAAAGCGAGTGGTATTTTAATTCAAGGAAATTGAGTGCACATACTTCTGAAAGGGGAGGAGACTGAGATAAACTCAGGGTTTTGTGCATAAAAAACCTCACAAGGCCAAGCAATCATCATTTATAAAAGCACTTTCTGACAGCAACTGCTGAACAATGTGTTGAAGATAAAATGACTAAAATATTAAAACAATAAAAACATTTAATATTAAATCAATAAAAGATAAAACACTATGACCAATAAAACAATACCACCTGCTTCCAACCAGGTTATGTTCAAAGACACTGTTACCATAGCAACTGACTCAAAGTTAAACCTAATCTTCTTTGTGAAACAGACTAGATTTTACTCTATTACTCTGGGTTATTTAAGCCCTCTTCCTGAAACAGAAAACCCTGAGTTGGCCTCATTTCAGGGTTAATGTTCCGTCTAAACATTCTCCTTGATGGAAGGACACAACTCAGACAGATGGTTTACAAGGTCAGACACATGAAACATGATGGTCAGACCTTTCAGACAGATATTAATTAAGAGTGTGGTAATTAAGCTAAGATATGTAATGGCCATACCATGAATTTTGACAATATCCTGGCATCAAATATCCATTTATCCACTGTTTAATGCTAACTAGGAAGCAAGCTATGATATTTGAGGAATGTTTGCAGGCCACCAGTCATGTTTCTTTTCCACATAGGATCTCAATGTGCTTAAACTGGCATGTAAACAAGTCTGTGTCCGATCCTGAAACTAGAGATGAACGAAAATGAACAATTTGGCTAATACTGCTATTCAATGTTTATATTGTTATGGTCGATAACCAATATTTACTGATAAAAATAAATATTTTAATAAAGTTTAACATTAATAAATTCTGTACGAAATAAAAGTTAACCTAATCAGCGGTAGCTTTCTGCCATTGTTTGTGAATATGCAAGTATAGGTAAGACAGCTCTGAGGTGGTGGACTGTAAGGTGTTGGGCTGAAGGGGGAGGAGGCCAATCCTCTTCCTCTTTAATGGGATCTGGAAAATATGGTATATTGCTTTTCTAGTATCTTTCGCTACTATGAAAAATGACATAAAATTGCTTCTCTACTGCATTTACTGTAAATACCTCGCAATGTCAAGCTAACATTATTTATAAAAGCACTTTCTGACACCAACTTCTAAGCAATGTACTGAACATAAAATGACTAAAATATTAAAATAATAAAAACATTTAATATTAAATCAATAAAAGATAAAACAATATGACCAATAAAACAATACCACCAATAAACAATACAATAAGATCAATACAAGCAATAATAGCAAACTAATACTGGGTGAAACACCAACAAATAGAGGTGGGTTTTAAGAAGAGATTTAAAACTGGACAGTAAAGGAGTCTATCTGACCTACAGCCGCAGAGACGTCCATAGCTTTGGTCCTGCCACAGAAAAGGTGCTGTCCCCTCTGAGCTTTCTCCACGTCCTCAGGACCTCCAGGAACAGATGATCTGCTGATGGAAGGTCAGCAGAAAAAAAACACAACCACAGAAAGATATTTTTTCAATGAAAAAGTAGTTTTGTTCATTAAAAGCGCTCTTTTATTGGTGATTTGCTTAATGTGAATTCACATCTATGTGTGATAAATGCACACACTGACAGCTGATTCGTCTCCTCTTCACACTGCAGGCCATAATGTTCAATTCAGATTTTTTTTGTGAAATCAGATTTTTTTCAGAATCCGTTCACATTTCCAATTAAATGTGCCTTATGTTAGTGTTATGCACACCAAAAGCAACCCACATGCACAGAAGACCCGTTAACATGAAGAAAGTAACTGTATTTAACAGTAACAGTGATGTGCACATGCTATTTAAAAGTTATTATCCAAATGTAGTCGGCACATTTTCAATAGCATCGTTTTAAGGAGATTACAAAAGACGAGAGTCAGATGGCATTTTGTGAAGAATCGGCAGAAACGTCTGCACAGAGAAATGTGTGGATTAAAGTTGCAGCCAGGACTAAGTGAGAGCCAAGAGAGGGATGCAGCGCCTTTACAAATGAGGAGATTATCATTAATTTCCTAATGAGCAGAACCTTTATGTACATTGCTGAGCGCCTCTTTGAAACACTGTATCAATGACATGGAGGTCAGGTTAATGCCTCCTGGCTGTTCAGACTGAAGTTGCATGTAAAAAGATCAGATATGTATTGGATTTAGGGCCACATACCAAGTGGCCTGGGTCGCATTTGAAAAGATCATACCTAAGTCGTTCAGACCGTTATGAAAAGATCGGATACAGGTAGCATAGGGGCAAAAGAAATCAGATTTTGGTCGCTTCAGCCTGCAATCTGAACGTAGCCTAAGAGCTGATTTGTCTCCTCTTCCTCTACACACAGTGTGAATGAGTCTATACAATGAAAAACCCAGTGCCGGATACTCCAACGAGACCCCACCACCCTCCATTAGAAAGTCAAGTTCATTTACTTTGATCTGTTTATACGCCTTCAAGTCACAACAGAAGTTCTGTGAGTTCTACATTGATACAAAATGAATACACCCCATGTGTGCAGTGCATAGAGTGACATTTGAAAACATGTCATCACATGACAGCAAGATAAGCATTTTTTCACCAGTATCAGACATCACATTTTTATTGAATAGCTGTACATGTTGTTGCAGGTACAGATTTCCGGGGTATGTTATTCAGCAAAGTTCGCTGTGTTTATTAAGGCTGTATCTAAGTAAGAAACTAAAGCACAAAGAGTCTTTATGAGCCTTAAATAAAGTTAAACAACAACTTTATGAGAAGCTGTGCTGCACGGGATATTTTTTTTGCATATTTTTTTCTGCGCTTTTAAGACTTGTTATGGTGAGTCTCCATGGCAATGAGACTTATTTACCACCGTGATCAACTGATAATTCTCTGCAAATCAAGGTAATCAGTGAAATAATACCTAAAATCCGACTGGAGTTGAAAAGAAGGAGAAGAGGATGCAGGGCAGGAGTGAGGCAGAGATAAACGGTGGAGAATTAAACCGTTTCTTCCAGATACCTCCTCCACCTCCTCTCTGTCTGTCTTCTGTAATCAAGTCATGAAACTGATGAAACTGAACCAGAAAAAGGGTGCAGATGGTGTCAGTCCAGAGTTCTCAAGACCTGCTCAAGACAACTTTGTCTGATTCTTCAGCACCTGTTCAACACCAGTCTTTAACTTTAGGCGTCTTCCCAGAGATGCTGAAAACAGCTGCTAAAACGGGACAATCTAGAAAAGACACAAGTGAACAACTACAGGCCAATCTCAAATCTAAGTAAGATCATTGAAAAGGCTCTTTATAATCAGCTAAATGATTTTTCTAGCTAAAAAAAAAAAACAGCTATGATGTCTTCCAGTCAGGTTTTAGACAGCAACACAGCACTGAGACTGCTCTGACTAAAGTCATTAATGACATACGTTTACATACAGATGATGGAGTGTCTGTCTTTGTTTTATTGGATCTCAATGCTGCATTTGATACAGTAGACCACAATTAATGACTGGAGAGCTGGGTGGGCCTTTCTGGTTCTGTACTAAATTGGTTCAAAACGTACTTGGAGAACAGGAAGTATTTTGTGTCAATAGGGAACTTCAGATCTGAGCAAAAAAAGTTACATGTGGAGTTCCCCAAGGTTCTATCCTGGAGTCTCTTCTGTTTAACATCTACATGCTCCCACTGGGACACGTCATACAGAATAACTTTAGTTAACATAGTTATGCAGATGACACACAGATTTATATTAGTCGTGTACAGGATCTTAGTTAATGCATCAATGACATTAATGACTGGGTGTGTCTAAACTTTCTTCAGCTAAACAAAAGCAAAACTGAGGTGATTGTTTTTGGAGACAAAGAGAAACAATTAGAGGTTGTCACAGAACTTCACACTATACACAAAAAAACCACCAATTTTTACTGGTTTATAAAGCGCTGAATGGTTTAGATCCAACATACATCAGTATGACCCAGTATGAACCTACCAGATCCTAGATCTGGTCTTTTATCAGTTCCTAGAGTCAGAATGGAACATGAAGAAGCTGCATTCAGCTTCTATGCTCCAAATGTCTGGAACAAACTCCCAGAAAGCCTCAGATCAGCCGAAACACTGTTTATTTAAATCCAAGTTAAAAACCCTCCTGTTCTCAACAGCATTTTAGTAGCTTTTATTTTTATTTTATGTTATTGTCATTTATGTTGATCGTGATTTTAATCATTTTTTATTATCTCTTTTTATCTACATGATTTAAATCATTTTAAAATTGTCATTTCGTTTTTATTTATTTATTATTTTAATTTGAAATAATGGTTGTGTTTCAGTGATTTAATGTTCTGTAAAGCACTTTGAATCAGCCTGTGTTGAATTGTCCCATACAAATAAATTGCCTAAAAAACCACAACCAGCTGAATAAAATGACTACAGAATTTGAATTTCAATCTGGGAATGCTGCCTGGGCTGTAGTGACAGAACTGTTGGCTGGTTTAGCTTTAAGATGACAGTTGAGACTTTGCATATGGGACTGCTGTCCCCTACTTGTGCTGCAGACTTATAGGTCCTTTGGTTTTGGGTTTTTTGTGTGTGTTTGTCCATGGTTTGGACTCTTGTCTGTGATAACAGAGTTTTTGCTTTATTTTTTGGTTTGTTTTATTAGTAATTTAATTTTGCCTCCTGTCATATGATACTTTAAATTCTTTTTGTATGTATTAACATCCATCCATCCATTTTCTACCGCTTATTCCCAAATGGGGTCGCGGGGGGGCTGGAGCCAATCCCAGCTACACAGGGCGAAAGGCGGGGTACACCCAACCCTGGACAGGTCGCCAGTCCATCACAGGGCCAACATACAGAGACAAACAACCACAGACGCTCACACTCATACCTAAGGACAATTTAGAGTCCCCAATCAGCCTATCCCCACAGTGCATGTCTTCAGACTGTGGGAGGAAGCTGGAGAACCTGGTGAGAACCCACGCTAATACGGGGAGAACATGCAACCTCCACACAGATAGGCCACCGCACGAGCCGGGGATCAAACCGGCAACCTGCTTGCTGTGAGTGCTAACCACCACAGTGGTAACCACCTCGCCACCGTGCAGCCCTATGTATCAACTTTGCTAGTAAATTCACTTTTTCTTTTTTTCCTATTTTTAATTAATTTTTTACTTAATTTTTTCTTAATTGCCAATTTCATTTTGTGTTGCTACTATTTACTGTATAAATACTGGACAGCCCATACCATCACGTGACCTATAGGTTTCTGAAGAGCGGATTTGAAGCCAATAAGCGGGTCCTACCGTCGCCATCTTGGTCTTTCATAATTATCGGAAAATCCAAAAATGGATGAAGTGGTAGAGCTGAGAGGTCTCCGTCACGGTGGAGCCAGCAGGATGTACATAGCTGTAACCAGTGATAGCGCTCTAACACACATCAATCAAAAGGACACACCTCTACATTTAAGATTAAAATAAGATAGAAACTGAAGCGTTAAAAAAAAATTTCGAGCCAATCTGTAAACATGTTTATTTCAGCTGTGAAATCGGACATTTTAACAGGAGAGTCTATGGGCATTGCTTTCTATTGCAGCCAGTTATCTAGCAGTGAGGGGTGAACTGCAAGTATTTCTACTTCCTTATTAGCTTCACAATCGGCAGCCAGAGATTGCTGGTATAATGCATCATTAACTGGTGTTACTGGTATACAGATAAAACTTGGTTCAGAAATAAATGACATTACAGCAACAATGATTTTGTGACATGAAATGTTTTATTGCCTAAAATGAATCAAAGGTTAAACACTCAGCTGACATTGTGACATCCAGAAAAGAATATGCTGACTAAATTAAACAAACATCTGGCTTTATCAAACTAACTAACATGAAAAATAATGGCTTTTACAAAGCAGAACAAGTCTAAAACTCCCTGTGATGCTCAGTCTATATTGAAATGTATGTTTGAAACAAATCTTGTCTTCTATTAATACTTGCAACAATGCAGAAATATTTTTTTATTTGCAAAATTAAATGGATATGTTCACTGTTTGCTGAAAATGTTGAATGTCTTTAATATTTAACCAAATTTGCATCTTATCCCCTGACAACCTGTGTGGTGACCACTAATATGGAGGGCACTTATTATTTAGCCCTGATCTTCACCTCACGATTCATCTGGCACCAGACACATGGGTAGCACAAGAATGTTTTACAGATGTCCTGCACACATGAGCCCTGCAGGGGGCAGAGACAAGAGAAAGGAAGGTGGGATAAGTCCAGAAGTCAGTCACTGCTGGTAATAAACTAAAAGAAAAATATTTTGTCATACTGGTCCTGCTCAGACTAATGCTTTAATGGACCCCTTGAAAACCACATGTTACATCTCAAGAGTCTGTCCATCGAATACATTTCATATGTGTTTAATCTACATCCATTCATGTGTGAAATGAATTTGCAGACGACACAGATTTTAATTTATCCCAACGTGGAATGAATGGGGACATAACACCTGGGTGCACATGCTGATCTTCACTTAGGGTTCTGAATGAAACGTCTTTACCACCCATAAACTCTCACATGCTGGCTTTAAAACAGACAGCAAGAACTTACAGGCAACCTGTGATGATAATACAATATAATAAAGTAAATAAACGAGAACTGGTCA
Source organism: Pseudomugil tenellus (assembly GCA_037177515.1). Lineage (NCBI taxonomy): Eukaryota > Metazoa > Chordata > Actinopteri > Atheriniformes > Pseudomugilidae > Pseudomugil > Pseudomugil tenellus. Next base: position 10,538,322 of record JBAMHX010000006.1, on the reverse strand, counting down.
ACAACATTTGCAACCACGTGCAGAAAATACACATTGCTCTTTCTAAAATAACATACAGTTATATTAAAGAGAGAAGTGTTCCCAACCCCTACCACCATGTATTTTCTGGACTTACGGGAATGTTGTAGCGTTTTCTGATGGAGGAGTGGAGTAGGCAGGTCACCACACCAAAGTAATCGAGGAGGGGCATGGCGCAGCACCAGCCGTGAATCTTGGCTGTCTGACATTGCATGCAGGGGAAACACCAAATACTGCAGCAGCCTGGTGGGCACAGGAAGATTGATTTAACATGAAAGTCCAAAATAAAAGAGGCTGCAATCTTCTTTTCTCTCGACATTGTATGAATTGAAAGTGTTTTTGTTTCTAATTGCTACAATATGACATTGTTCTTTGTGGAGATACCCCAAGAACCCACTTTGCTACCTGCTAATCTCACTGAGCATACAGCAGAGCACTTTGGATATCATTTTCAGTTCATTAATTTTGATCCGTTTATACACCTTCAAGTCACAACAGAAGTTCTGTGAGTTCTACATTGATACTACATCCATATACCCCATGCGAGCAGTGCATAGAGTGACATTTGCAAACATGTCATCACATGACAACAAGATAAGCTTTTTTCACTGAACTGCTGTACAGGCTGTTGCAGGTACAGATTTCCTGGGTATGTCATTCAGCAGAGTTCACTGTGAGGTTAAGGTTTACACATTGTTTATTAAGGCTGTATCTAATTAGGAAACTAAAGCACAATGATTCTTTATCAGTCAGATATAAAGTTAAACAACCAAATTGTTATTAGAGCATTATCTCAATTATATCCTTTTAACAAGACTGATGCAGTCTGAGGTACTTTAGTATAAAAATAGTTTGAATAAAAACCTCGAGATTTTGTTTTTTTTTTTTTGTTTGTTTGTTTTGTTTGGTTTAAAAATCACTTGAATGCCAGAAAATCTAAAGATTACCACTTATATAGACAAAAAAGTTTAAAAAAAAAACAACTTTCATTCTAATGTGGGTAAGTAACTAAAACACACGCCTTCCATTAGCATTAGATCCAGATATTTTTATGAACAGACTAATTCTACGGCCCTGTAATGCACTGAAACAGGATGAGGAACAAAAAGTTGTTTTCAGTGTTTTGCATTCTAAATGCTATCTATTACCCTGAAACGGGAAAGGCATAGAAAACATTCCCAATCATCTGTTTTTACATTACTGTGACTAAATAGTTGATATAAGGCTGCACGGTGGTTAGTGCTGTAGCCTCGCAGCCCCCCGTCCCCACGACCCCGTTCGGGAATAAGGCGTAGATAATGGATGGATAGTTTAAATGACTTACAGGTGCCCATATCAGAGAAGCAGTCGCAAAGGCTGGTGCTCCATGATCCAGGATCGGTGGTGACTCTCCCCACCTGAGTAGGCTGTTGGTTGACAGGCATGACACCAAGATACGGGGGGAGGGGGGCAGACACAACAACTCTGCAAAACGAGAGAGTGGTACATTTTCTCATCATTAAGTTGCTTATATATGTTTTCATTTCACCATGTTTTTCATTGAGGTATAGACTGATGTCAGTGTGGTCATGCTGCATTTTATGTAGGTCGTGCTGTAGCTCTACTCATTATGGATGTTGGCCTATTTGGGTTATGTGGGCAGAAAAGATACATGCTAATGCTGGGATGACACTAAAATACACAACCAAAAATCAAAAGATTTAAAATACATATCAAATAAATGGATTTACTCCTATTTGATACTCTATAATATTCATGTACATTACAGAAAAGGCGTTTTTCCCTTATTGGTTAGTCCGCCAAACTCCACCGGCCCGGGAGCACTCTACTCTGCTGGAATGCTTTTCCATTGCAAATCCAGTCTAAGTCCAGACGCTCTATTGTAGGAGGGGTCCCCTGGCGCATTCTTTCTAGAAAATTACCGATATCATCTGATAGCAACACGATGCAACAAAATAGCATATTCTCCGAGATTTAATGTATTGTTTAATTTGTATAATAAATCAACAAATAAAAAAACGTTCACAGAGATACCACAGAAGAAGACGGAGACAATATGGAAGGCGGTGAAGCAGCCTTTTACCTGCTGCTCTGTTTATGGCTAATAATGAGTAATAAACACACGGCACAAATCAGGAGATGTCTCACCGAGCAAGACGAGACGACATGGAGAGTCAATAACATTTACTGTGTACATTGTTGTGAAGTGACATCATTTGCGGCTGTAAGCCAATGATTGGACACCAGCCTGCAGACCTCGCGCTACCTGCATGGCCAGACAGGCCTGGCTCAAAAACGAAGTAGCTTGTAAAAGTGTACCAGTACAGTCCGACAAATCATAATGGAAACGCTCTGAGGTCGGGTGGACTGGTGTAAGGCCGGGTGGACTGGTGTTAGGCGAGGTGGACTGGTGTAAGGCCGGGTGGACTGGTGTAAGGCCGGGTGGACTGGTGTTAGGCGGGGTGGACTGGTGTAAGGCCGGGTGGACTGGTGTAAAGCCGGGTGGACTGGTGTAAGGCCGGGTGGACAGGTGTAAGGCCGGGTGGACTGGTGTAAGGCCGGGTGGACTGGTGT
>JBAMHX010000006.1:10511299-10529189 GCA_037177515.1 Pseudomugil tenellus | reverse complement strand
ACACTACAGCAGTTCGACTGCACTTATCTATGATGTCCTCTACTGTTTGATTTAGTGCTTGTGTTGTTCTTATTCTCTGATGTAAGTCGCTTTGGAGAAAAGCGTCTGCTAAATGACTCTAATGTAATGTAATGATTGTATATAAACTGCTGGAGCTATCTCCCGTTTCCATGGTAACAATGATGGTAAACTATTTAAACTAAGAGAAATTATATCATTTTACTATTAAAAGTGTTTTTCATAACGCTGGATAAAAGGAGGTTCAATTGTAAAAACTATTTTAAGAAAGGAACCGAAAAGGAAGTGCTTGTGTCATGCATTTGGGGGCATCCCCGTTTCCCACCATCAAGTAGAGCAGGCTTGCACTTCCTGCCCCCAAGACAGAGGTAAACAAACAAAGGAAGTGTTCTGCAACCTTTTGGCTCGCTTTGTGATCTCTCCTGCGAGCAGCCCAGCGTTGCCGATGGGGTTCTTCAGAGCCTTCTGCAAGCTCTTCAGGTGGTTCCCAGCATTCTGAAAGAAGCAGAGAGGAAACAGTAAATCTACAGATTAAAAGGTCACAACCACACTTTAAGCAGCTTGTTAGTTTGTTTGGATGCCTTCATTTGCATTATTTCAATTTTAAATTTAAGCACGATTCACTTAAAATACGGAAGTCATGTCTGTATAACCCAAAACTACATGCTGAGGCGTCTCGAGAAGCACACAGGAAGCGCAATCATAAAAAAAAAACTTCCCCTTTACTTTTCCACACATGCACAATGAGATTATATCTGTTCAAAACACAAAGATAGAACAAGATGAATGTCACCTGGAAGCCATTGAGCGCCACAAAGAGCCTCAAGATGTCGTTTGTACCCTCGAAGATTCGGAAAATTCTCAGATCCCTCATCACACGCTCCACTCCATAGTCCTGCAGAAACCAATAATAGAAAGTCAAAAGACAGAACCGAACCTTTAGACACACAAATACTGGACTTTTAGTAATGCTTTTATATTTTCTAAACGGAAAAAGTTTGTTTTAGTATATTGAGCACCATTAAACCTGCTAACTCAGCCACTTAGTGATGCTGAATAAGGTCATAAAAGAGCCAGCTGGGAAGGAGGACAGCATGTTCACTTTATTTCAAAGCCTCACATTTGTAGACGTGAAGGTTTTAACTGGAACAGAAATAAAAAAGCAGAGGCACCCCCATCTTTGTTTCTAAGCTGAAGTGAAACCCTGAGTCAAAAGGCACACTGTGAGCAGAATTCATCGGTTGCACACACACTTTCTTCCTTTTTCATTGTGCAAAAATAAATCCACCAAGTTTGCAGAAACAAAAAGCAAGTGGTGACATTTTGAAATTCCACTCAGTACTGTTCAGCTTCTACATCTGATCTGTCAGATTGGCTGCCTCCATTCCTTTCTGTAAGCAAACCCTTCATCTTCACCTCCTCCTCTGCAGTTTCTGTCCAGAGATGGAAAAACACCTACAGCTCTGCTTCCACTCTATTTGCAACACATTTGCTCTCACACCCACTTGTTGCAGCATCTAATTTATTATTTCAAGCAAAGTCTCATAACTGTTTACTTCTTTTTTTTTTCTTTACCTCAACAGAAAAAAAGTGTGGTTTCAGTCTGCATGTTGCAACTGTGTGGCACACTCCACACTGATAAGCCCGTTTCCTGTGACCACGTGACTTCTGAAAAATAAACTTGCTGCTTCCTTAAACAAAGCGTCTGTGATGGTCATGTGAATTTATCACACCATTGTGTTGACACTCCTGAGGAGATTTATTTGATGGGGCAACGTGTACGTTTAAAGAAGCTGTTAATAGATATGCGCTGAGTTTAACAAATGCAAATAAAAACTTGGCGACGATCATCCTGATGTTTAAACAGAAGCGCCCGAAGAGGGAAAAACAAGCTTTTTGCTCCGGTTAACACGAGTTGTACTTGGTTTGACTTCCTGTTATTTCTCTTGCACACAGAGGGACAAGAAAAAAAAATAATTTCAGACTTTAGTTGTTTCAAAAATGTTTAAAAAAGTACAAGCGGATGGGGAAGTGAAAACACGAGAGTAACTGTCGGGAAACCATTTGAGATCCCCCAACCATCCCATGGTTATTTCTTCCATCGCTTATGAAACCACAGCGGCATGTGAAAAAGCGTTTATTCATTTCACACCTAAGCTGCGGTTTCACATCAGCAAAGCATTGAAATAATACTCTGAAAGATCTAAAACACTGCAGCCGTATTACTGACTGATAAAAGAGACGGAGCTCTTCCGTTTCAGCATTTCTTCATCAGCTCCCCGTAATGCTGAACAAGTTTTATATAAAAATAAACAACCTTCATCGTTTATCTTGTCCTGATATCTAATCGGTGTGTAAAACCACAGAGCTGTTTCTCAGAATAAAGCTCTGTTTGTGGTTTCCTGGACTATCAGGACCAGAATGAGATGCTGAGCTTTCAGTCTTCAGGCGACTCTCCTGTGGAACAGTAGTCAGCCTAAAAGCGAGACGCAGATTCTCTCCCTGCTTATGAGCTGAACCATTCAGCTTGCATCTGCTTTTTTTTTTGCTTTTAATGCCATTAAAGTTATTATCCAACCACTATTTGCAAAATGTTTTGCTTTTAATCGTATATTTTGTATCATTTCCATATATCTTTGTAAAACAACTTGTCCTAGAAAGCTATCCCGTGCAAGAAACTTGCTTTTCTGACCCACCCGCAGTCCTAATATTGATGCAACTGATCTTTTCAGTTAGCAGGGTGGCGCTGATGCTGATTGTGCAAACACCGATAAACCACAACATGCACATAAACACCAGTCAGCTTTTAGAAATGTAGGGCACTGCTGGGAAATTTTAAATAAATGTAGCATTGACAGGATGTTTTGAAGATTACCTTAAGGGTGCATCGGGACGAGTTTATGAGTGATTGGTGAAGGTTCAAGCATGTTTACACGGCTTCAAACTGACCATTTTGCATTGGTTGCACTGGTGCAGCTCTTTTATTATCTTTATAAAGGACTAATGTTTGATCATTACCTTTATTTAAATTACTATGGACAATAGGTTTAGGAAAATGTATCTTTATTTGGAGCATGTTATACTAGAAAATGTTATGTAAAAAAAAGTGGAAAACTTTATTTAACTGAATGAAAATAAACATTTCAAACCTTGAAATAAGGTTGTACGGCTTCTTGAATTAACTTTATTCTTTATCTTCTTTTGTTTGAATGTCATGAAAGGCAGCTTCTTTTTGGTTTAAGCGTTTCCCAGTTTTCCTGATTCTCGTCTGTCGCTCTTCACCATACTGGACACAAGTAGCCATTTCAAACCAACACAACATGATTTAAACACATTGATCCACCTTTAATAGAGCTTTCCCTTTGCTTATGCATACATCACTCACATGTGCCTAAAAAGTGCATAAAGAGCAGCTGGTAAGTTAACCTGATTGTGCGTTTGTCTCTACTGAGAATAACAGAAGAATGGCCGACAGTACTGCGTTTCACTCTGGGAGAGATATGGTTGCTTCATCTCCAGTTGTTCGTCTTATGACACCAAAGGCGCGGACTGTTTCCCACCTGTGACCATGAAGAAGTCAACAGACCCTGGCTGGGCAGGAGGCAGTACGACTCCGTCACTGTGGAATTTACATGGTATGCACCGGCGCCCACCATTCTTACTGCATTTTATCAAAACGCCACGACCAACATGTTTCATAAATGCTTTAACTCTACAGCTGAACGTATTGACGATCACTACCTGCGCTTACATGAACAAATGTCATTTTTCCTGCCTGCACGCCTCCACTGTCAGGTCGCCTCCACTGTCAGGGCGGTCAGAACCGGAAGTGCGGACTTTTTTTTCATCTGCCTGCCGTTAATTTCAAAGGAGACCAGCAAGCTGCTTTTTCCATTGATTATGCACCTCTTCCACGTCCTCAGCTTTATAGTAGCCAATAAGGAGATAGCTGAGTCATATCAGGTTATTTTTCCAAGTTCTAAAGTTAGCCTACGCATTAGAAATTACTCAATGGCATTTATTAATACAACATTTTTTAAAAGTAAGAAGTAAGACTAATGCTTCAGCTGCATAAATCTAAAGCTTTGATTTATTTCTTTGACTTACAACATAAAATATGATTCGGATCACCACCAAATTTATTAATCTGTTCTTGGTCGCAGAAAGGAGATATCCTAAAAATTTAATTGTAATCTGTTAATAACCTTCTGGAGTGCTGCAAACAAAAACCCAGACTGGTAAAAACATAACCTTTGGTGACATTAATATATATAAAAAAACAAATATCTCAAGACCACGCATTATTAATGGGAACGACATAATTAGGAAGTCTTGTACTTGTTCCTTTGTGGTAGAAGCATAGGCTAGTGTTTAACATAAAAAAGGAAAATTCTGATCTGATTGTGTTTATTTCAATCTTAGAGTGAATTATAATGATGTCCTGCGATCGCTCTTGGGATGCAGGGATTTTAACTTTGTGCTCCCTTGCAGAAGCTCCTTCAACACGAATCGTCTGACAGACACTGATTACGTGTTAATAACGGGCCACAGCGCGAGACCAAACATGATCCTTTAGTGCTTTGAGAATAGAGTCTTTAAATGTGTCACACGGTTTAATCCTCATTAGAAGCAACATGACCGCTGTCCTCAGTTGTTTGGTGAAACTGACAGATCCGCAGAGAATTCATAACTCCTGACCAACACATAATAACTAGTGGTCATGATTTATTATCTCCTTCCCACGCAACAGTAATTATTTAATTTATGCACAGTTGTGTAAGTTACTTGTGCATTTGCGACAATATTTTGAAATGTATCAATCGGAATGACTGGAAATATATTTGTGATTTTATTTTGAATTACTTCCGGTTCTGCCCGCCCTGACAGTGGATCCTGCACCGGAAGCGACCTCACAGTGGAAGTCTGGAGGACCTCTTGCATTTTTCTGACTGAAATCAGTGATCAGAGATTCCAGCTGGCATGTTTAAATGAATTTTAGACAAACTGATCTGATCAGCTGTGCGTTTACGTGATGAAGAGATTTAATGTGATGAAGCATTGACGTGAGAATGCCTCATTCTGTGTGGCAAATACCAATTAAGAAACTTTTAGTTCCTATGGACCCTTCAGTCCTGTAACTATGTCAGCTTGATCTGTGGGGTCGTTGCCATGGTGACTGAGTGGCCGTGTGACTCCGGCCTGCCCCGACCTGAGCAGTTTCTGCCGTGATGCCCTATAAAGCTGTGAATCTGCTGGCTTATAGAGTGAACGGATTCCCAATAGATCATTTCCTCACAGCAGGGACAAGACAGATGTTTTTATTCTCCTGATACTTTTATCCCTACATTTAGTTCAGAGACAGAGTTTATGATAAATGGGACAGTGGTGGTGGACGGGAACGTACATGTGCTTTGTTTGTGTGTGTCTGAAAAAAACAATAAGCTTTGTGTTTTGAAATTTTTCTTATCTACTCTGTTGAGTGAAGCCTATTAGTATGTATACATTGTTTTTTCAAAGTAAAACTGGCAGCGCTACTTCTGTTTGCCGACATAACCTTGACAAGAGTTGTTTTAGACGCTTCTTAATCAAATCAGAATCCACGTCTTCATAGCAGACTAGCTTTAAAGATGAAACGCACTGATCTGGTATGGAGGCAAACATTTGCACTCCAGATGTAGTTCACCACAAGTACATGTGTGATGGATGCAAACATTACAAAAAGTTTAGGTAAAAAGAGACTTTTGGGGATAGAAATCTACACCTTGGATGTGAGGTTTGGCACATTAGTGTAAGTCAAGGAAAAAAAAAGTTAGTCACACAATCAATCTCTATACACATGTGGAAAAAAAAATGGCCACACTCTAGACCTCCATTTTGTCATTTTTTAAATATTTTTTTAGACATTTTGCCTGTGACAGGATGTTAACTGAACACCCACCTTCATGAAACCCATCCCGCCCATAACCTGAATACTCTCATCAGTCACGGTCCAAGCTGCTTCCTGTTAACATAAAAAACAAAAAAACAAATAAAATCACCACACAACATCTGTATTTAATGTCGAGGTTCAGGAAGCCCTAAGAAAGCTACTTCCTCGTCAGGCTTCCACAAAACAGGGAACATGAATATTATGAAAGAAGCTGAAATGTTCTTACAGAGGCAAAGATCTTGCTGATGGCTGCTTCAATCTGGAAGTCAGAAGCTCCTGAGTCCATGTTTCCACTGATCATGTAAGCCATTGACTGCAAACAGAGAAGTCATGTTTGCCATCTTGCTTATTTACATTGCAGCATCTGTGTAGCACAGCTCAACAATTCACTTGGATGATTTAAAAAATAATAAGCGAGCTGGTAATAAAGCACAAATGACAGCAAGTGATTCTGTTTTTTGGTCCGTTTAGTAGCAGCAGATCTACAGATAAATAAAACTGGCCTGACCTCTGTGACATACTGCAGCATAGTCATGCGAGCCATCTTCTCCTGGATGGCTCCATAGGTGTGGATCTTGTTTCCAAACTGGGTTCTGTTGGCTGCATGATCCACCTGATGAAAAGGGAAAGCAGCGCTCCATCACTATCAGAGCGAAATTCATGTTCATACTCTATTATAACTATTTAAAATAGATACATTTACAAAGATTCAAATAATATATTTCCTCAAATGCTAGACTTGGCAGGCTTATTTTGGACTCCCTGAGATATTTTTGCTGTCTAGTGCTTGTAAAATATGAGGAAGTCTGCTGCAACCGCAGGCTACTGTCAAAAGAGGCATCAAAAGTGAGGAAGCGCTGCAAAGATCTCATAAAATGCAAGTCATCCAAGACAAATACATGGATTTATTAGAATACGTCAAGGTTAAAGCTAATCATTACTTTGAGTCGATAACAACCTATTTCTATTTGATTTAGATTAAATTCAATTCAACACGCATTTAAAGCTAACTGTGTAACGTCAGTTTTAATTACACATTAAAGAGATAATCATTTAAAAAAACAGTCCATTTGCATAAACATCAAAATCAGAAAACATGGAGGAATCAGATTACTGTAATTATCTGATACGACACACTTACATGTACTTCTAAAACACTATGATAATAATACAGTGTTTTACCAGAAATGCTCCGATGCAAACAACTTTTCTTTTAAAAAGCTTTTTTAAAAACGACTTGATGAAATCGTTGCTCTAAATATTCTCATCTCAGATAACGTGGTGACATTTATAAAAAACGTATAAATAAAACTGGATCTATTTCAAATCGTAATACAACTCAGGCGGTAAATAAAAGAAGAGATTCAGCTTGTGCAGATGAGCATGCTGCCGTGACAGACATGACTCCTGTTGCGCCTCACTGGAGCGGCTGTGTTTCCACCTTCACCTGCCGGGAAGAGTTAAATAAATTCTCATATTTTTGTCTTATATTCAGCTGGTTTACGTATTTTCAGACGTGCAGACTGTGTGTAGAAGGAAGTGTGATCACCACTGTCCCCACAGATGGCAGCTGTGACATGCATCATGCAATTTAGATAAAAACATCAGATTATTTGGGGTTTTATTTAAAGAAAATGTGAAGAATAAACCTTTTCCAGATGAAATGTGACTCAAAATTACTTTGTTGTGATGCAACTCACATGAGACTTTTTTCTGACGGTGTGATCAGCACATCACTCTGAATCTGACATTTTTAAGACAGGTCCAGTCCACATTCTAATGTGGTACCGAACTGGACATCTGGTTCTGACACACATCCAAATACTCCTCTCTATTGGTGTTGCAGCAATTTCTCTGGGTAGTAAATCATATCCATCCATTCTCTGCCACTTATCCGGGGTCGGGTCGCGGGGGCAGGGGATCACAAGTATGTAAATGACACTATCGGTTATCTTCAGGCTTGCTTCTGTAAACACTGTTCTGTGTATGCGGGCTATCTTAAGAGAATGAGCTGTTCACAAGACAGGTCACATGAAAAAAAATATAATAAATAAAAAAAAAAAAATCTAATTTGAACATTAAATGAAGTAATTGAACATTAAAGCCTCCAGTGTGAATGTTGCCTTAGTGTTAGCTGCTAAAGTGAGTGCTAACATGCTGCTAAATAGTTTACAGGTGAATGTGATCCACACTGGTCGATGAAAACATCCCAGTGAAACATTAATCCTGCAAGAAAAGCTGATTTTGGAAGAAAGCAAAAACAATAATAAGAGATTAAAAAATCTGTCTGAATCAGTATTTGATTAATTAGATTTGAAATCTTTTAAAATCAAACTCTAATCGAGATCTTTCATGTTTAATAAATATTTTAGAGGTTGTCATACGTTAAACTGATTAACCTCAAACGAGCCCATGCACTCAGAAGCGACGGCTAGGGGTATAATCCTCCAATACCACAATCCTCCAATAGACACAATACAATAATATAAAGTCGCACATGTTCGGTCACAAAGCTCCACATGGTGTGGAAACTTTGAACCTGCCCGGTATGATGACAGAACAGGATGCATCCTGAAGTCATGACCTTTTATTTGCACTTGATTTAAGGTCAAGATTGCTATTTAAGATACTGCTCAGTATTTTATGTTTACTTTAAAAAGAGAAAGTCTCTCGAATTGCTTTTCATTTTAAATGTGAAAATTTGCACCTTTCCCTCTTTTAGTCATATAAACTAAACGTGACATTTAAAAACGTTTAATTTAGGAAACATGCTTATTTTTAAGTCTGAATGAATTTGCACTTTACAGAAAAAATGAGCCTACATAGCAACAGACCTACAACAGTCACTGAACAGTTTTCTGTTGGGGATGAAAACCGTCAAAAAGGCAGCTTAAAGGTCAGTCTTGCTAAAATATTTACATTTGGTACATCTATACTCATCTATAAGTACTTTATCTATATATAATGACTGCTTCTAACTTACGCTGCTGTACTTCAGCTGAAAACAGAACATGAAGAAGTCAAAGCAGGGCAATTTTCCATGAAAAACTGAAGCAAAAACAGATAAAAGATACAGCTCAATGCAGTAGATGGTGAATCTGACGGCTTCTTAGAACTAAACTATGTGTGACAGCCACAAACACACACACACACCTTTTCCTGTCTATGCTTGTAATGTAATGTACTCACAGCTTTGCCGATGACACCCTTCATAGTGCCGGAGAGGGCGGCCGCCATACCAAAACGCCCATTGTTAAGGATGTTCATGGCCACCTTGAAGCCTCCTCCCACCTCACCCAGTACGCAGTCTACTGGTACGCGGACATCTTCAAAGTAAACCTCGGCTGTGTTGGATGCCTTGATGCCCATTTTCTTCTCTGGTGGGCCGCTGCGGGTGAGTGGATGGGTTGTACGTTAATGTTATGTAAAAGCTGGGGGAAAAAAGGTTGTTAATGTAAAGAAAAATCTGCCCACTTTGACACTCCCCCAAAGCTCCTCTCCACAACGAAAGCTGTGATCTTGTCCTTCATCTCCCCAGTTTTGGGATCCTTCATTGGAGTCTTTGCAAATACTGTGAAGATCTCAGCCAAACCTCCATTGCTGATTTGAAAAAAAAGTAAAAAATAAATTAAAAATGAGACAATCAGCTGCATTTTATAGTAATTCATCATATTATTGTGAAGTGCTGCCACCATGTGGTCAGTGTGCAAATAGCAGCCTTCCTCACCTAATCCAGATCTTGCTTCCATTCAGGGTGTAGTACTGTCCGCAGGGGGACAGAACAGCGGTGGTTTTGATAGAGGCGGCATCAGAGCCACTGGCTGGCTCGGTCAGACAGAAGGCAGCAATATTTTCACCTGGATTAACACACATTGTGCACCGAATCAAACACAAACATCAGCCAGAAATGAGAGAGCAGATCTGAACTTGAATCTTGTTCATCTGCTGTTCATGATACAATATCATGAGAATATCTGAATTTTTCTTAAAAATAAAAAACTTTATTTTCTACTGTAATCAAATAAAAGAAATTGCATTTAACAGTAGAACCAGATTAAGATTTCTAACCTGTGGCAAGCTTGGGCAGGTACTTCTCCTTCTGTGCTTTGTTTCCGAAAAGCAGAATGCCCTTAAAACCAATGGACTGGTGAGCACCCAGAGTGATGCCAACACCCAGATCGTGACTGCCAACAATCTCAACCAGCCGGGCATACTGCAGGAAGGATGATAAAAATACATTATGTTGTAGTTATAAAGCAGTTATGATGCAGATGTATAGACACCTTGATGGTTGTTGTTTATATTTGGTTAATCCCGGTCATGCGGACTAGCTGTCTGTAAGAAGATTCGGCGTGACTGACATTACTCGTACTGTTTACACGATGGAACTTTCAAAATAGCTAAAATATAGTCACTTAAGAGCAAAAAGGAACTATATTGAACATTTATCGGAGAGAAATCCGAACAGAAGTTGTATGTGCGAGGTGTTTCGTTGCTTGATCCGCTTGAAATGCCCTAAAAGCAGTGGGACAATATGTCAAAGCGGCCGCTTGTGCACTACGGCGACATGTGGAACTATTTATAAACACTCCAGCTAAAGCATTGAAAGCTTACAAATAGCTGCATGGATGTATTTTTTTCGTTTGTGGAAATGTTCATGAAGTTTTATACTACAATGCAGATGACTCACTATGCTTCCTACAAGTTACTTCTTCCCTCCGCATCTCTTAAGTTCCTGCTAAAGGACCACGATCGAACTAAAAGGGTTGACTCTTTGGGTGAGTTTGAAAAATATATATAAAATATATATTGTATATAAAACAGAAATTGTATATTTGTTCTTTTTTGGAGACCTGATCTGAAGCCTGTATGGACATTTATGAAGCTGGAAGTATCCGACTCCCAGCGGGTGCGTCGGACTGCTGCGTGTCCACAACACACACTGCATATCGGACTGAGAGGATGTTTTATTGCATCTATTTCATAGTGGTTGTCTCTAATTTACCAGCTTTGACAGAGATCTGCTAGACTTTTATGAGCAAGGAGGTTTATTGTTTATCTAAGCCGCCACAATGTGCAGAGCAACTCAATTCAGCGATGTGCACGCGCAGCAAATGGAGTTACAGCTGATAAGGAGACACGGAAAGTTTTTACGATTGGAATTAATGAAAGAATTAATGATTGGTGCAGGGGTACTCATAAATCGCAAAGGTGGTAGCCTACCAGTCGATCAAAAGATATATAAGTCACTCTATAATCCATCTCGTCGATTGACTGTTATACAGGGTGATCAGTACAACAGCGCTGCGCTAAAACACTGCGTCGTCAGTTTTCAATTAACTGACAGACAGCATTAAAAAATGGCATCAGATGTTTAAAATCATTAAACGATCTCATCCTGCATCCTGAAAGCGCATACGGAGAGGCACATTGGACACGCAGCAGATTAAGTAGTTTCCCTGCAGGATCACATCTGGCAGAAATCAGATGTGTCCACCGCTTGTACTGACGATCATAAACATGTTTAGCGCAAAGACGACACGTTCATAATGTTCTGTTTGTTCAACATGCTGCGCTACACGAACTCGGCATCATCTTTCTTTACAAACTGTAAAAATAAATGACGCTACGGCGGATGTGTCTTTCTGCCGCCAGCCTGAAAATTAATTCATCGTGTCTATAAAAATGTACTGAAGCAGATGTACCTGAGTGTTTGTGAGCCCAAGACCACCCAGGTCAGCCGGCACCTGCAGGCCAAAAGCACCCAACTCTTTCAGGCCCTCCATGGTGTGATCCTCCACCTTCTCCAAGGCATCATTCTTAGCAGGATCATTCACCTCCTGTCCAGGTGAAGAAGGAGCACAAACAAGAGGAATGAGTAAGAGGAAGCGTTGTGCAGAGGGCTACAACTCTGAACCTGAGAACTTCATAATTACCTCAAAAAATTTGCTGGTTGGCCCCACGAGCTCCTGAAGGAACTGCTCCTGTTCTTCATTTAGAGCTAAAACATAATGAGTTTTAGATTTTATAGTTTCTCAGCCAGAGGTTTTCAATCTTTGCAGAGTCTTGTGGAATACCTTTGGGAAAGGGAAACACTTGGGTTGTTGCAATCTGCCCCTTGAACATGTTTACGGCAAAAGATTTTGATTCCTGCAAAGACAAGAAAACAAAGGATGTAAATGTTTCTCACAAGAGGTTTAAAGTCCACATTAGGATGTGTAAACACATTTTCAACAAATACAAATACATTTCAAAAGCAATAAAAAAAAGTGGATATGCATGTATGATGTCAATATAATCAGAGTCTGACAGACATTTTGTAATGACACCATTTCCAAATGACATGAAGCAATTTCTTCACCTGCATGAAGCATTAAAACTTTTTCATATTAACTTCTCAAAAACACATCAAAACCGCAAATATTGCCAATACAGTATCAATTACAATTATAATGCATTATTCAGAAACAGGGAGGAAAAAGTAACTTACAGCAGCAACAGTCTTCTTTTCCACTTTAGCAGAGGAACCAGTGCCAACTGCTGCAGGCTTCTCCAGCACCGCCTGAAGAAAAAGAAACAGTGTGAAAGAAATTCTTTACAAGTTTACTTTTTACTACAAGACCAGATGAGTCATTTAGGATAAAACAGACCATGACGCATGGATGTACGGTGCACAGACAATGCAATAGACATGCTGTTTTAATTTGCCAATATGAAAATGTGAAAGAAAAATAAATAAGAGGCAAACAGGACATAAGTAACCAAAGTCAGAAAGTGACTTTATGCAAAGGAAAATACATTAAATAGTTCTACTACATTAATTTTCCCGTTAGAATAATTAGTTAGTTAGTGGGGTTACTGATAGTATAATTAATATGTACATTTGACCCCTTATTTTATATAAAACTATGCTATTATAAGATAGATATAATAAAATTGTCTTAAATTGACAAAGTAGTAGGCCATGCATACGACATAAGGAGGTAGAGTTATATGAATAGATCTTGAAGATATTTTCAGTAAGTCAGGCGTGCAGAGGTATGACATTTTCCATAAGACTGCTTTGTTGTGAACTTTTGCCTGGACAACTACAGTGTCACCTTTAATAACTGAATCATGTGACTGATGAACTTTCCCCTACTTCCAGCGGGAGAGGGGGAAATATTATGTCACGGAGACTTTACATGCGTCCCAACACGTACAAGCACAACGGGTACAAGGCAAAGTGACATTTAAAGGTACAGCAACGTGTAACATAAAGATATTTGTTTAATTTGTACCTGAGCAGCCTGGCTGGCATAGAGACGAGAACTGGATAAAGTAACTACAGCACCGGCCTGACGTTGACCTCTGTAAATAAATAAAAAAGGACAGGTTTTCAAAGGAAAATGTGTCGTTTTTGAGGGCAGAACAAACAGTTAAATTGCATCAAGTAAGATAAACAGAAGTGTTTTAGAGGGTTTGAATTACTCACCCTGATAGCACGGGAGGAATCCTGAGAATGGTGCCGCACAGGGCGGAAGACTGGCTCACCTTACGAAGCAGCATAACTTAATTTTGTTCTAAAAGAAAAAATAATACATTCAAATCTACTAATAAAAAAAATCTATTAACAAACACAGGAGCAGTGAAGGTTAGTTTGACAATGAAAGAGGAGGACTGATGATAGACACGTAACGACGTTCGCTCGTTTCGTAACTTGGCCGTCCTCGCATGAAAAAGCGCTTTCAAAAAGATTAAAACACTATTAATTTTACAATCAGAATGTCACAGACTTGTTAAAGTGACTAACCTGAACAAGAAAATATAGTAAAATATATCCTGGGTACTAGTAATTACGACGACACAAGCTCTGCCAAAGGAATATCACTGTACTGCTGGTGTTGCCACCGCTGGTTCTGCGTCTTCTTCTACGGTTTTTAAACGATGAGTTTACACCACCGCTGCGGTTAGATGGCGCCATCTGCTGGTCAAACGGAAAATGGTTCCTGGTGGGAGGCGAGAGCGTAGACAAACAAGTTGTTGAAATACTGTCCTTCATGATAGTTTCTCTTTATTTAGATGACTTTTTCTGCAGTCACTTTAGAAACAGTTGCGGTAGAAATGTAACATTTTCTGTTATTAAATAATCATGGAATGTACTATGTTCTTGTGTATCAGGTACAATCCTGCTGAAAGGCCTGAACATCTTTTAATCGTGTACATTCTTAAGGATAATGACAATCAGACCTCAGCGTACATCCTTTATCTGTTATGTTTTCTCTAACATAAACAATGCTAACTGTGTCTTACTTGGAGTAAGAACATTCTCTCTGTACACTTCAGATATAAGACGTCTTTAGGGCTTAAAAGAAGTTCTTTCCCTGCCGCTTGTCAGAAATTTGCTCGACTTCTGATCTGACCGCATCTTTGGACCAAATTCTCCTGGATTGGAAATCTATATGTGTGTGTGTATGTCTTGTCCTTATGTTTGTCATATTCTTTTGATTGTGTAATTTTTTTGTTCATTAAACTTTGTTAATCATTTCCACTTCAGAAGCAGACGTATCTTTGGTAAATTAAAATTTCCTTAACAGTGTACAAAAAATGAAAAACAATTATTTCAAAGGTTATAGCTGAGCATAGAATCAATAATAGTTTCTGCTTTGATAGTTTTTAAACTTCTGGGTAAAAATATTTTATTAGTAATTTCTTAATTTAAATTTTTTTCTTTTGACTTTGGATTGTTCAAACTCAGTTTTCTGTGAGTATTAGTACTTCTAAATAATAGAGATATAAAGTTATTATGCATTTGATTTTAACAGGACACCACAAAGCAGCTTATGTTAGCCTTCTTCTTTGTAACACCAATATATCCTTTCATTATCTAGATAAGATCATGTTAAGTACATAAAGATCCCTTTTAGTGAAATGTTTAGTCTATGTGGACCCAGAAATGCATTAAAATAGCAGCATTGTTGTGAAATGGAACAATATTTAATTTGGGGATATTAATGTAGAGTTCGAACTTGCTAGAGGTCTACAAGTTTCTTACTTGAGAGTATGGCTCTCTAAAGTCTGGTTTAATGTGAATGAAATGTAAGCAGATAGGGAGTATATCCTCTTTATGTGGCCATAATTTTATCAATCAGTCATAAATCCCATAGATACTCTGTGCTCTTTAGCGATCCCTCACAGATTAGGAATCACTGATCTACAGCAATTAGGTATATTCAATAAATTCTATGTTTATACAAATTACAAGTGGCCATTTATGTAATCGGGAAATCTGGCAGAGATATTTTTTTTTATTCTTTTAAACTGAATTTGTTAGCTATTATTAGGCTACTCCACAGTTAAAAAGTTTATGTGTAATCAACTGCAATATAAAATAAACTCAGCTAAAACATTCTGATCCAAACTGTGAAAAAGATCTTTGAGAAGACTGTAGTAAAAAAAAAAAAGAAAAAAAAGGATAAAATATGACTGTAAGTATCAAATTTATTCTCAAATACACAAGCAAAAGTGGCAATATGAAATTAAACCATTTAACACAATCAAGGCCATTCTTTCTGGAATCTCAGCTCTTCATTTAGGACCCTAATAGCTGGATTATACATGATTTATATAGTCACTCATATAAAAATGAAACTGGTGAATAATGCAGGTCAGTAACATAGAAACAAGCATTGGGTGCTGGGACATTCGGATCACAGTTAGAATATACACTGCCTGTTGTCAAAGAGTACCATTTTCAGTATTTTGTCTCTTCATCAACGAGTACCATCAAACTTTACAGTCACATTAAAAAAAAAAAAAAAAAGACTACCGGGTACCCCTCACAACACTTCGATGACTACGCTTTGGCAGTGACTACTAAACAAGTTCCCCTGATACTTTTGGACCTATTTTCTTTTCACATTAGCACTTGTTCTTTACATGGATATACACGAAGAAGTTCATTGTCAAGCAATGTGGAAATAAATTCATTATTTTGTGTACCTGGAGTGTAAAAATGATCAATAAAAAAAAGAGAGTAGGGCACTCACTGTGTGGACAAACAATCTGGCACTACAATGCAGATAAATGTACATGCAGGTCTGTATCCTTTTCAAGTACCAGAATGTATCTGGAGCTTTTAGCGTTTAACGGTGGCCTGTGCAGGTCATAACTGGCAACATCTGAGATAAACAATATGGAAAGACATTTCAACTGCTTAAAAAAGGTTTATAGTACTTCCGGGGGGATGCAAAAGTGGAGTGCTGAGCAGCTTTGGCAGGCACTTTAAAGATACTGAGACTATGCTTTGTATGTAAAAACAATCCGTAATGAGAAACTTAGCAGAACGTCTGAATATAGATATAAGAAACGGATTTTTTTTTAATTTGTGGATGAGGAACGTTTTCTTAATCAAAAAGTCAACGTTTTCTTAATTTTCGTTGCCGTTTTAAACCCTGTTTCCCCAAATTTGTACCAAATGCCAAATTCCCAATAGAATCGTGAGCTCAGAGTACCAGCGGATGCTCGTCAGAACGAGGGGGAACCGTGTGCTAACTTCATACGAATGGTCACTCAGCACACAGTAAAACTACATGACATCCACAAAGAACTCGCTAGGATTGCCCATAGCCAGGTGGAACGACTGCCGCGATGCGGTCAGCTCTGGGGGCACCGAGCCCAGGTCACGAGTGGGCGGAGCCCCTGGAGGTCCCCCTGGAGTGGAGGAAGGGGGTGGAGGCATGGCCGGGTGCATGGGGGCAGTTGTTAGCTGTTGTGTGTGTGTAAGAGCATGGGCAGCTGCCATGGCTGGGTGTGGGTGCTGGGGTACCATCATCACCATCATGGGGTTGTATGGCAGGATACCTGGTGGGTAGGGCGACATGTGGGGGGGCTGGGGCAAGCGGTGATGATGCGAGCGCTGCGAGGAGGCATGGCTATGTTCGCTGGGGGCGGCTGAACCATGACCGCGTCTCAGGCTGCTGCGAGTGGAGTATTCTGATTCGCTACCGCTGCCTGAGCGCGAGTCAGCCCCGCCCCCGTCTGCACCCCCACCAGAGGGAGATTTTTCCCCTCCGCCCACGGTGCTGCCGGGGCCTTTACTGTTGCGATGTCGTTCCCCCTCGCTTCTTGTTGAGCCACTGCTTCGGCTCCCTAAAACAAAACAAAAAGAAATTGTAAGATGTGATGTTTATTATTTATTTCTTTTTTGTTAAAACTTTATAACCAGCAGCAAAAGCATCCTAATGCGTGAGCGACACATAAGTTGCTTAAATTCTTCAGATATTAATGCAACATACCAATATTTATTCATTTCCAATATTTCCTCTTTGGTAGGTTATGCCTGTTCAGTGTGTTGTAAAAACCATATACATTATGTTTTTGTACAATTTGTTTTGGAGAGAATTTCATTTTTTCATTGCTTCATATATTACTGTATGTTGAACTGCTGTTTTACATTTTGTAAAGGTTAAACTGTTTTGTCTCAACCCCTGCCAAACCTGACCAGTGATGACATGTTTAGCCGCATCTCATCCTTTAACCGCTGGCTGTCCAGCTGGTGCCCAGAACACGATGTGGGCTTCATAGATAACTGGAAAACTTTCTGGGGAAAACCTGGTCTTATTAGAAGAAATAGCATTCATTCCACTCTACATGGAGCAGCTCTTATTTCTACTAATATGAACAATTTAATGCATCATCTAAACCCATGATGACCAGGAAGCAGAGCAGGATTAGAGTCTGCATGTACGGGACCCAACCTGCACACTTTACAGTCTCTCACCTGCTGCCACCCTCCCCAAAACCCATAATTAACGTCTCTGTCCCTAAACCACCCAGAATAAATAAATCAAATAGCACAAGTATAATAAATCATGAAAACCTTTTAAATATTAGATCTCTTCTGTCTAAGTCTCTGTTAGTTAATGACCTGATTAGTGATCATTATATTGATTTATTTTGTCT
>JBAMHX010000006.1:10491384-10504105 GCA_037177515.1 Pseudomugil tenellus | reverse complement strand
ATGTGATTGGCTGAATGGAAATTAAGTGTTAATGAGCAGTTGGGCAGGTGTACCTAATAAAGTGGCCGGTGAGTGTAAATGCTTCGTTTTATTAGTGGCATATTGCTATGGCGGAATTTCCTTTACAAACGTAACCAACTTTGCATTCACCTTTCACAATGTAATTAGACTTATTAAATGTATGAGGTTACATTTGACAGACTTGTTGGAACCTGCTTCCTCACAGCAATATTGTTCAAACTAAATGATTTCTCTTTAAAATGTGTAAAAAAGACAAACTAAACCATCAGTGTTTTGGGAATAATCAATCAGAATCAAACAGAAAAGTTTAGGAGCCTGTAAAGTTTGTTTTATTAATATCCCATTTAAACTAACAGATTGAATCGGAAATGCAGTGGTGCATCATAATGGGCTCAACAAAAGATAATCTGAAAAAACATATAAAGTGACATTAAGCACAATACTAAGATAAGTATTATTGTTTGATTCTACCTGGAGAGAACATATGTATTAATATCGAATTGTGTTCATATGTTTAATAGAAATATGTTAAAACTGCGCAATAAAAAAAAACTGACAACATCCTCCACATAAAACTTTAAAAGAGCTTTTACTGTTGTAAAATTTAATTCTTTGTCTCTACTGGTGGAAAAACGGCAGTATATCAAAACAAAGTCCAGCATTGCTACATTAAACGGGACTGCTTAGAAAAATTGGCTGATAACACATCTGCAATAATCTGATAAAGGCTGGTGTGTGAGGAAAAAGCAAACAAGCAGAAACAGCACCATGTAGCAGAGCTCAAATACCCAGAATGCTTTCTGTTTCCCGTCAGAACACAAAGATAAATCTTCCCAAATGTGAAGTTCATGTTTGATTTCACTGTCGCATGAACTTGGCTCACCTGTGTGTTATGTTGTTCGGATGGCAGATGGGGCTCAAAAATAACAGTTTTTGTTTGGAAGAGGACGCGGCATGTCGGAAAAGAAATCTACAATATTGTACAGCAGCTTGAACATAACATTTAACCAGCTCACACACTTGCAGGTAAGATTTCAGTAGATTATCTGCTACATTCGCACGTTAAGCACCTTCATACAACCATAAAAACCAGAAACGAGGGGGTATTCAGGTAACCATCTGATCTGATGTATATGTACTTCTAAAGTACAATATGCATTTACCAGTTCATTATCAGATTTATCTCAAAGAATGTATGGGTGTGGTGATGTCCTTTCCAGTTATTTACCAAACATCTGGTTTGTTTAGAACACAGTGAGGCTTGTGGACTTAGTGTTAGCTGCTATAGCGAAAAGCAATAAGCTGCTAACAGGTGAAAGTTTCTACCTCAGTGGCTCCCAATTTTTTTCTGTAAGCCCCCCTTTTTCCACCAACAATGATAATTTCAACCCCCTCATCCCACTAACTTACCTGCCCAATGCTTTCAATGAAACTTACAAAAAAAAAAAAATGCCACAAAATTGTTTTGTTTGGCAAAAAAATAGAAAATAGTTTAGTAAAAGTTTATTTATAAAGACATAACAAAACTTTGGTGTAGATTTTGAACGGATGTGCAGATATAAAAAGACTAAATCAGACAAAGATCTACATGCAAAAGAACATCAGGGTATTTGGGAGAAATCTACTTGTAATTTGAGAACAGCTGTTGTCTGATGATATGAGATGAAGCTGTTGACATGACTACTTGAATTACCTGATATCATCAAAAATCAGATAATAATCTGATTTTTTTTTGTGCGCATGTATACGGGCTTAATATTTCACTCTGAAATATTTCCATTTTAAGAGAGGGGTGGCTTAAAAATTATGCCAGAACTCGAGTAGATTTTGAATCGTCACGTCGGCTATCTGAAGCATCTTGGCTGTTTCGCATATGTGAAAATATTTTCACACAAAAGGAAGCAAATAATCTGTTTTAGAAATGACCTAAATGGTTCCACAAACACAATTAAAAAACTGCAGTCAATTCTCATCTGTGTAATAAACATTAAAGAAGAGGAGAAAAAAACATTTGGCTGTGCTCCTCAAGCCAAAGAACACAAGCAATTAAAAAAAAAAAAAAAAAAAAAAAGAGTGAGTGCATGGAGTTATAAAGGGAGGCTGAACTGATCAAAGTGAGCTCTGACACCTAAAGTAAACAGAGATCTCCAGACAACATATTTCTTGAGGAAATAAGAATGATACAAAAGGAAGAAAGAAAAAGTAAACATGCAAAAAATAGATTATTCCAGTTAAACACAGCCTCAGACTGCAGTTATTTACTTCTGTTTTAAGGTCGCGTAACTACATTCGATAGGTTAGCAAATTGTATTTTCATGAATTTAATTTTTATTTCTATTCTACTAATCAAAACCACTTAAATCTGAGAATAAGAACAACCCAAGCAGAGACATCATCGCTAAGTGCTACTCAGACTGCTGTGACTCCAGCTGGACACGAGTGCTGCCATGTAGTGCAAGCAACAGTGCAAACTTTTTCTTCTTGTTCCCTTCCACTCCCTACACTAATCCCTTTGTTTAATTACAACAACACAGTTTCATCACACAACATTGTCTTGACTACATGTTTTTGAGTGCTAAATTTTCCCATGAGCTGGAAAACTCTAATTCCTTCTGACCAACAGAAGAGTTAAGCTAAGTGCGGAAATGCCGAGTCTTTAGCTTGCTTTTAAAAATAGGTAAGGTTAGATCGGTCCACCACCGTGGCGGAACAGTCTAGCCACTGATTTAGCATCATGTTTGTGGTGAGTGAACTAGGCGTCTTTCAGGTGCAGTGTGTAGTAATCGAGAGGGAGCGTAGCTCTGGGTTAAGTGAAGTTAGATAGGAGTCATTTGGGTTATTGCTTTGTGATCCAAAAGCAGAACTTTAACCTCCTGAGACCTGAGCTCCAGTCTGACTTACTGTAGAGATGTCTTCTAGCTATTTGGGGTTACCAGGAACCAATACAGTCTAAAAATGATTTACTATTAGATATGGATATCTATACAGTTATAGATATTTTATTATATATGATGTAGCTATAAATATAATTTGAAATTGAAAAACAAATGCTTTTCTGTCACCACCAAATGGCAATGTAAGTATTCAAAAGGTTCCTGTTACACTGAATTATGTTATGGTGCAGATGACCAAATATGTGATGTCCTCATATGAGGACGCTGGAACTCAAGAGGTTAAATTTGATGCACGTTGCAATAGGAGGGCAGTGAATAGCGACCAGATGTGCTGCTGTGTTTTGAATCATCTGCAGAGGTTTAACCGAGCATGCCAGTAGGCCTGCCAGTAAGGAACTGCAATAGTCAACGAACATGGAGCTGTGTCATGTGTTCTGTCAGGTACAAAATGATTCTCCTGATGATGTAGGGAGAAAATCAACAAGTACGGGCAAACGAGGCAACATGGACCTTAAAGGTCAGCTGGTCGTCCACCATGACGCCAAAATTCCCGGCAGACGATGTAGGCTCAAATGTGACTGAACCGAACAGCGGGCTTATCTGCAGAGGTAAAGATTGGTTGGACAGTCAGTAAGCTCGGTTTTGGACAGATCACCCATCCACAGACATCAGCAATGCATGCGGATATACTCATTGAGACAGTTATGTTGTCATGTGGGAAGGAGAGGAAAAGCAGGGTGTCATCTGCATAGAAGAGGTAGGAGAAGCCATTAGAGCTTATGACGGCACCGACCGTACAGCGTTCAGGATGTGGGCCACAAGTGGACAGATCCTCAGATGTAAAGCCTTTTTAAAAGTATAACTATGTAAGAAATTAATAATAAAATACTTATTTATTTTTCTTATGCAGTGAAGTCAAATTCTTTGATGTCTTGCTCAATTCATATTCTTAAATTATGGTGTTTATATTGCTGAGAATATTTAAAACTCATAATTGTGAGGCTCATTAAGCTGGAAGCTTTTCCCAGAGCTGGTCATGTAAAAAGCAAGGGCGTCTACGGTCAGGATACATTACTAATGATCTGTTGTATTCTTGCAGGAACGTGATACTGGGAGTGTGAGATGGTCATGAAAAGAGTTTATACATTAAAGTGTTGAGGGAAGAGTAAACTGTGCAGGTTTGGGTAGATTTTTTTATAATGTCCATAATCAGATGGGTTTATTAAACAGTAAATTCTTCTAATGAGTGTGCTTTGCTTACTGGAAGGAGGGCGGTCTGGAGTCCCCAATACCCCCGGTCCTCTCTGCAGGCGGTGGGGGGAGAGGTGGCGGAGGTGGTGAGGGTTGACTAGTCGTTTCCACAGGGGGTACCACTGCTACTGGAGGCTCTGCAGCTGGAGTGTCTGAAGATACCAACTAATACAGGCAGAGAAAAAGAAAGGCAGAAAGATTTAATGAAAATAACGAGAAAATTAAGGGGGGAAAGAAAAAAAAAGGCATGAAAGCAGTCGTTGGTGAAAGGAGGGAAAACGGGTAACATGTCAATTAGTTTGTCACACAAACCACTGTACTCTATTCAGATGGACATCTCTAGGGCAAAGTGAAATGCTATCCTACACTTAACCTGTCTCCCTTCATTACACAACAAAACTGCCTACACACACACACACACACACACACACACACAGTAACAATTAGGATGAATGCCATCCAGCGTCCCATTACACAAAGAACACAGTCAGGATGGGAATGAGAAGAAAAACAAGTTTATCAAAAATAGCCCTATAACTTAAAATAATTAAAATGTAGCTTGCTCATGTAAAATCACTGCATTTAGACATTTTCACTTTTCTATACTGCGCAGTCGTGCAACTGGGTGCATCGTTTTTTATTTGATACATAAAGTTTGAGAAATTATGCATCACGTTACGGTTAAGACTTTATTCAACATTCAGTTTAACACCATACGATACTGGTCTCCTGCCTACATTCAGATTTTAAAATGTTTTAAAATTTTAAAGAAATAAGGACTGTTGTGCCCTTTGAGCTTCAAAGGGTTAATAAAGACTGCATTTTGTGTCAACATATTTCATCTTAATGAAGATACCCATAAAAGAAGACACCTTTACTGGATCATCCACTCCTCGTTCCTCTTCAGTAATGCTTATGTGACTGAAACACTTTTCTTCATCATTCTTGGTGTGCAGATCACATATCAGTCCCTCTAGTCTGAGCTTTGTTCCCCTTTCCATTAAATGCCTGTCCCCCTTTCCTTATGCACTTAACAGATGCTTCAGTCTTGGACCAAGTCCTCGTGTTTAGTCTCGATTCAAACGCAACATGCAGGGTGGAGTGCAACAGCTGGGACTCCTATTAGAGAAATGGAAAGTATGACAACTGTAACGGCTAACATGAGGTGTATAACGCAGCTCAGCTCCAGTATCGATTGTGAGAAAAACACTTCCTTTGTGATTATTTTAGAAAACTGAAAGCTGTTCTAAATGTTCCATCACACAGTGATCACAAGTGGTAGCAATTTATGGAAAAAAACATGTTGGATTATATCATCCATCGGCAAACTTTACTGCCTTCAAATGGTGCATAAAACCACTCAGATGATGCTGTTCAGACATGAGCTCTTCTATTGTTTCTTTAACTATATGTAAACACTTCTTAATAATAATAATTAATAAAGTTAAACACTTGAATTTTAAAATGTATTATAATTCAACATGGTAGATGGATTTGCACAGGATGCAACCAAACCTATTTGGCCCACTCATGATCAATTTATTTATGAATAGTGCTGTCAGGAAAGAAAAAAGTAGCAAAGTGTTGTATCTAAGCTGATACAAGAAGCAATTGACTGCAATTCATCTCGCCAGTTTAAAAAAAATCAAGCCGAAGCAGATAAAGTGTTCATAAAGGTCTCTTTTCCGAGCAGGTTCTGATCACACGTGTAAATGAGATCTTATCCAAACAGCTCCCATGCTAAGACATCAATAATCTAGTAAAATACATGTCAAATGGTAGAGGAAACCATAAAAACATGATGAGATTAGACGAACGATAGGATTGACTTCAAAGTGTATCTAAACGAACCGGACATGTTGTTGCCTACAGTGACTCACCCTGTTGGTAAAGCTCCAAGAAAATCTTTCTCATACATTTGCTGAGCCCATTTTCTCCTGTTTATCCTGGCTCGGCACATGTTTCTCTCTTTTCAGATGATTTTTTTTCATTCCCGAGAACAAGGCTGTAGAAAATCTGCAATGTCCTTTTTTTTACGCAAAGTTATTGATCAAATCCGATTTTGCTGCTGTGTTTTTTTTTTTTTTGCTCAACCAGATCATAATTCAGAGGGAGGTTTGGAGAACTGCACAGGAACAGCCAAAGTGATGTCTGATCGGCTGATTTTTGGTATTTTTCAGAAAACCTCAGGGGGGAACTTAGTCATACAAAGGTTTCCAACACTAACAGATGTTTATGCAAATCCCACAGCCTGGTAACAACAAATAAGTCAACAGGTTATTATTCTTACCCATGACACCACTCTGCCGTTAAAACAAGGCAGCTTGGCACCATCATCGGATATCTCTTCCTTCACCACCCTGAAAAACAAAGAGAGAGTGATGTTTAGGAGGAATAAACGGTTCAGTTTTCACAAGATTTTGGTTTTGTATGTGGTTTCTGAATCACATTGCTGCACAGAGGCGCAAGAAGAAAGGAAAGGTCTGCAACGCCACTTTTTAAAACAGGGCATGATGAAAAACAGTGGAAAGTGCAGGAAAATTAAATCATTTTTAAAACATGTTCATCTCTGACTAAAAATTGTCTGGATCAATTTTAAAATATATCCTCATTAGTATATTCCCCTTAAATGTACGTTTTCACCATATAATAATGCAAGTGACTTTAGATAGATATTTAACATGTAACATACAGAGAAACATGCCACCCTAGTAGAAAGCCGACAGCATGGAAATAAACCTGTAAAAAACAATACCATAAAACAACTTTAGATGCAAAACTATTTTTAACTAGCTTCAAGAAAAAATACCTTTTCCCACCTAAACATTAGCTGTTAAATTAAAGGTGGATCTAAATCTTCTACAAATGGTTCAATTTGTCTGACAGAATGTGCACATGTTGCTTTTGCGTCTACTTTCTCAGACATAAACATTGTAACATTGACCAATTTCTAATACGGGACAAGTCTGAGTTTCTGCAATCCGGTTAACAAGTGGAGATGATCGACGTGGAAAGCTCTTAGACATATGGCTTGGATTTAAGAAATTACCAGCAAAGCTTGTTACACCAAACAAAGAGTTAAACGAACAGAAAAAAAAACCTGTAGTTCTGAATTTTTGTGGGTCGAGCTCTAGCTGTAGCATTTCTTCTCTTACACAGCAGAAGTTGCACCGTGACAGAAATATCACATTAATATTTATTTTTGTTGTTTTGTTAAGACTAATTTCACTTTAACTGTTTCCATCCACTGAAATGAGCTTTTACATAACCACAGGAACCACAAAAATATTCTGGTCAACACACAATGTAAGACAACTCACAAGTCTCTTTAATACTTTAATACAGCTAGTAGAGAAGCAGAGTGTAATAAAGTGCTGGGATACCACAAAAATACACACTATACACACTTTGCCTTACTTCTGAAATCCCACAGGTTTGACACAAAACCAGGAGAAAACCCCTTTAGTTGAAATTTTCCTTTAGGAACTAATTACTGCACACTTATATCACTTAAAATCTAACTTAGATTCTAACTTACCATTTATCAATATGTGCCTCATATCAGATTTAGCAGCGCAACACACTTTTTTTTAACCCAAACTACAAATGGGATATATATCTCAAATATGTGCCTTAAGAAGTGAGACACAATAGGATTAAATGTAAATAATGTTAGAACATCGTTATATTTTTAATCCCTGACTGTACAACAACAGTGTGGGGGCAACATTTACCTTCGTAAACACAGCTTGCCGTAAATTACATTGGCTATGATTACATTATGTTTTTAATTTGTAATTAAATCATTCAGAGTATTCTCCTTTGGGTTTACATGATAATAATTATTAGTTGAGTTTTACATGAAAAACACTTATTTGCCTTTAATTAATTCCCCTTTAAAATCGGTGGGTTGGAATGGTGCTGATGACATGCTTATGTCTTCCAAGAATAAACTCCACTTCCTGCTTCTCGTTACAACAGTTACAACATGGAAAGCCACATAATAAGAACTATTTTTGCTTTGATTTTGATCATAATTTTGAAGTATTATCTTGACACAAGAATACTACTTCACCTTTTTCAGCAGCTGAGGAGGAGAAAGGAGATTTAAGCCCAGCTGTTAATCATTTTTCCCAGGAAGAAACACTTTCAGACTTGTACAGGATTATCCAGAGGAAATGTGCATTTTCTAGTGTATTTACTGTCCAGTCAATGGCAATTACTTTTTTCCTCTTAAAACCCAGCTTCTCTGTGCGTAGCCATGTTTTTCTGTTTTTCCAAGATCTCTCCTGGATGCGCTACAAGAGATTGTGTCATTGCTGTCCAACTTACCCACTAACTAAACACCTGGACTCGTACATCAGAATCAATAAGTAATTATTTAAATATAAAAATTACCTCTTTTACATCATTATATATTGCATAAAAAGCATTGTTCTCAATGCAAATAAAGTAAAAGCAAGAATATCTTCTTTAGGTGTGATGAAACGTGCATTGAAATGAACATGTGAATCCAATTTTTTTTACACGGTTTTTTAAAAAAATGCTCCACAATACATAAAATTAAATGATTTTAAGTGAGAAATAAAATATATTATTTATCTAACGAGAGAAAAGATGAGAGATTTTGTTATTTCAGAGCTAGCTTGCTGATGGAGCGTCATCTTATTGGCCAAGTAAATGTCCTATCAGATCGTCTTGCTCTGCCACATGTTGTTACACATCCAATTGGACTGCTTTATATCATCACGTGGTTTATCAAAGATCTAAATGGAACAAGATGATCCACTCCTTACCATTTTGTGTCTTGGAAAGGACTACAAACATGTTTGGGCTTATTTTAGGTGGGAAAAATCAGTTACATGCCATCTTTGGCAATAGATGTCAATAGAAATGGGCTGTAGGAGGCATCAGATGCAATAACAAGACTTGTTATTTTTGCAGTTTTTATACATATATTTATATATAATGGTTGGACCCGTTATATTGTACCCCATAATCCTAAAAACATTTGTAAACACTTTCAAAATGTCCAAAAAGTTGTTTATTATAGTTTGTTTTTTTACATAGATGTTTAATTAATTTTTTCTATTTATGTTTTCTTTCCATTTGAGTCCAAAGATTTTTTTGTAAAATATTCATTTGACCCAATTATAACATGGATATTATGAATGAGTTACAAAACAGCTATTTTATGAGCTATAATACACAAACAGTTCCAGGTGAGGATTACTCCCAAAAAACCCTTTAGACTCTGAAGGGTATTAATTTCCAAATATAATCAAAATAGTACAAAATGTTTACAATACACAAAATATATTAAATTCATATTTAAAATAAGTGTTGTCTTCTCTGTTGTCTTTATTTTAATATCAGCCTGCTTCTTAGCCAGGTTCATGCAGTTAACATGCTTCCTTTTGTAACTGCTTATAGCCAATAGCCATGTATGTTGTATATTTTTACCACTGTGTATTCAGGTCGGTCATGGTGGTGGTACTTTGAGAGCTCGTTATTTTCTCAGGTGGTACTCACTGTAAAAAGTCTGAGAACCACTGCACTATACTAACCAGTTCTAACTACATCACATCTAAGACAGCATGCCCTCCTTGGTGATCTTTCCTTTCCCAAACTTGTCTTCTTTGTTTATCAAACCACCATTTGGTTTCAACTGTGCTCTCCGCACCCCCACCAAACAGATTCCTGCTACTTTAATACAGCAGCATTCTGAGACAAGGAAATGCCACACACACCTCAAAAGTTTGTTATTTCTTCAGCATGCCTCATTCTTTTGCGTGAAACCTGGTCAGGCTCCTCTGGAGAAGCTGCTGAATGCAGGTTTTGTGAGAGTGTTTGGATACAGTCATGACTGTTGTGCAGCCTGGTATAGAGATATGCATGAAGATCCTTCCGCCTTTCAAAGCTGCATGTTGATGTAACCATCGACTTACTGTTGGTTAGTTAAGAAACTTTGCCTCCTTTCAGTTTATCATTTCACATAGTCCAAACAAACAGCATCTAGACAGTAGATGAACAGATGCAACAACAGTCTACAGACAGCTTAATTGTTTGCATTCCTCTGCCCTCCAAACAAACAAGAAACCACAGTCGACTCATTCCACACACAGTCTAAAATAATGCACAAATAACCCTTAAATATGCAGAATCCTGCTGCAGTCACTAAAACCTTAAGTCCCTGCAGCCCACTTAAATTGTTCTAGTCCCCTGGTACCATTAAATTCCTCATAGCAAAGGCAGCATCAGTTTGCTACTAATTAATCTTGCTGAAACAGCTCCTTGATCCTTTCGAAGTGCACATGCACACACAAGAATATTTAGTAACTTTAGCTTAACACCACACTATTTCTTTAGCTCTTTGTTCTCCTTGTAGACACTGCAGTTCCCGGTTCCCAGCACCAACCCAGTCTGCCTCATGGATCACCCCCTCCACCACACACGCAGCTCCCACCGACAGCTGGCCTCGTACCAGGGAAAATGAAAACACACACCATTACACTCTCCTCTCCTGGGTTGTAGAAGAGGGGGGGAAATACTGTGCTTTGATTGGACAGCTGACTCCTAGCTATGTTCGAACTTTTTTATCTGAACTCAGCTGGAGGCATTGAAATGAGTTTGTCATGCCAGGGAGCGCCATTTACCACAGGGTCAGGTTTGTTTCCACCCATAGCTTTGCACTATGAGAATGATGTTTCCATGTAGGGCTGCACAATTCTGGGTAAAATGAGAATTACAACTTTTTTTTTGCCAAGAATTGAGATCACAATTCTCTCACGAGGTTTTTTTTTTACTAATATAAATATTTATTGCACAAATCACCAGCACATCAACTTCGCAACAGCTGACACTAAATATAAAAAACTAAATGTCATTTTTCTCTTCTTTGACCAAGACAACCGTTGCATATTTTTTTGTAGAGAGAAAGAGGCAGCGTTGTTTTTATGCAGATGATGTCCCTGATCAAAAAGGCGCAAGAATCGTGGTCTTTTTTTTTTTTAATTGTTGTCATTTGGAAATGCGATTGCATACAAGTATGACTTGAGATAGCACTTTTTTAACGATTAATTGTGCAGCCCTAGTTTACTAAAAATGGGTGATAAGCTGAGGCAGAGCATCCTTAGTTTAAACAGATTAAATTTTATGGCTATATTAAATAACACATTTAGTCTCTGCTGTGTAAACGGGAGTTTTTTTTATTCTCATATGTACACACACTGATTAAATGGACTTTTATATTGATCTCTGGCACATTATCTGTTTGAAGTCTGTTTTAGTTATGAGAAAATTTAAATACCAAAGGTCGGTAATAAAAAATGTTACATGATATTATAGTCGTTTGTGATTTTGATACCAATGAAAAGGATATTGTTTCATATTAATCGTTGGATCCTAAATCTAAAAGAATCATTATCAACTTTGAGAAGTCAGAAAATATCAAATAGTTATCCATTAAACTTAAAAACTGGAAATGAGCAGCAATAACCTAATTAAAGCTGTAAAGTCACAATAAAAAGGTAAATATTAAAATTCAACAGCTCATACTGAGCTGGTCTCACTTTAAGTCTCGATAATCAGTTTCTCTTCAGTGTCCTCGCTTGACATGTCCATGTCGTTTTGGAAGTTATTTATTTTTTTTTTAAATGAGGATGGCCAATGAGACAAGAGTGTGTGTTGTTTGCTAAGTAGGACACATGCTTTCTGCCATGGCTGCAGCCTCCACTCATTCGCTACGCTGAACGGCTAATCTCACAGGAACAGGATGTAAATTCTACATGTTGAACTGGCTCAAAATGAAACCCCTAAAAAAACAGAAGAATCTTGACACAGCAAAAGGTGAAGCATCGAACATTTGAGATGGATACGCACAGATTTTCCAAGCTTGTCTTGCCGTTGGCTTGGTGTGAAAAGCTCCTTCATTGCATGGCGTAAACAGCATTCATACACCGCTAAATCCTACCACAGCATTTTGCAACACACGCTGCTGTTTAAGAGTAAACGATGCACCTCTGAATTTATTTTGACCGTCATGCATTCGATATATCCATTCATTTTGATCAACACTTTTATATAGTTTATGTCAGTAAACTACATAAAACCGTCAGTAAAATAAAGAGGTTAGCCAAAAGTGAATTTGTCCATTTCTTTTTACTCCATAAACGGCCTTTCTGAAGAATGGTGTGAAAAGTAAAAACAGAGAAATCAAACTTCAGATGAAGTTTTCTTTGGTTTTTGTTGGACTGAATGTCTTGAGTACCCAATAAACATCAGATGGAGATAAGGTCCAGCTAGTGTGAGACAGGTGGTTATAGGAACAGACAGCTTTTGGTTTAAAGATATGTCAGGTTAAGACACGTGTAAACAAATCATTGATTAAAATATACTCTATAACATGCCGTGGTATTATTAGAATATTTTATTAGTTATTATTTTTATTGTGTAAAGCACATGTGAAAAAAGTTGATTTAGGCTTTCCACCGATCGGATCGGCCGATATTTCAACATTTTTTCCTATTTTTTTGATCGGTCCTAAAGTCTTCATT
>JBAMHX010000006.1:10451647-10491284 GCA_037177515.1 Pseudomugil tenellus | reverse complement strand
GTAAACTGTAAAAATATTGGTAAACAAGTTGTTTAAATAGACATATTTGCTTCCTCCTGTGATCGGATCGGTGATCGGTCTTTTTAAGGTCTCTGATCGGTGATCGGCCCCTAAAATCCTGATCGTGTAAAGCCTAATGTAAACACCAAAAATAGCATACTGATGTATTCAGAATATTTCTGTGCATGTAAATATTTGTACTCAAGAAAATCAATACTGATGTAACGGCTGATTTCATTAGATAAACTTAAAGGTTGCTTCAGAAATACCTACAAATAACTTACAATCAACAACAATCAGTAGGCACAGATTCCCATTTCCTCAAACGCCCCATGAACTCATAAATTCCTCATAGAAATTAATCTCCAATCAGTTATTGATGTTGACACCATTAATATTCAGACCAGCACCATCCTGAGACGTCTGTCAAGACCAAATTAATTATGTACAGTTTGGATTTGGACTTGACTTTGCAGCTTCCCTGGCACAAAGCCTGATGGTGCCATTCAACAGGGAGGGCAAGTTGGGGTGGGGGGGCAGCCTTAATACTCATCTAAACTACAATGCATTTAACAGAAAGCCTAAGGGTCTCACTGGGTGCACAAACCACAAACATGCATTCCTCCGCAGAAGAGTGCAGAAAAAAAGATGAACTGATAGTAGTAGTTCTTTCTGAGGGGAAGGAGAGAGAAGCGAAGAAGCCAGGAAGAATGAAAGGATGGCTGGCAGGCCAGAGTGTTAAAGACAGGAGACAAAACCCTGGCTTGTATCCCAAAGGAAAGAAAAGGCGAGGATTTCACCAGATGATGGACTGAAGGAAAGAGGGAGGGATGAGGATTAGGGCAAAGCAGCGGGGACAAGGAATGCCTCCCATTATAATGGTGATGTTTTCTGAGAAAAGCCCCAGCCTGCCCCATCTACCCACCTACATACTGACAAGGTTTAATAGCAAAGTTTAAATTCACATCATAACCATAAAGTTTCTGGTTAAGGACGTGATGGCTTCATGTCGACCTATGCGGATGGTTTTTTAAAACTTCGTTAAAACATAATTAAAAATGATGCTACCAGAAACAACTCTAGATTTATGAGCAGAAAACTACATAACATTTTTAACTTTTTTTATTGTATTAAAGCAGACATTATTTTAGCTTTAATTGCTTCTTTTTTTTTCTTTTAACCAAGACAAAAACTATTCCCTGCTTCAGAAAAGGAAAAGTAGCACTGCAGCTCACCCAAAGTCTTGGTCCATAGACTTGAAGAAGAATTTGTAGTTTGGCTTGTTCAAAACTTGTTTAAAATCCAGTAAAGTAATATTTTCAGCCGCTATAGGTATCTTCACCAAGTACGGCGTCTCCTCTTCGTCGATATGATAAATTATTTTGGTTTCCGCCATCGCTGCGATTACTTTTGTATCCTGGAAGTTTCCAAGAGAAATGCAATCTAAGAGGCGAGGTAGCGTTAACTTTGCCGGAGGGAGCTAGCGGCGGAGCTAGCTAGGTAGCTAATGAGACGGCAGAGGTGAAACGTTGATGGCCACTGAGATTTTTAGTCCGAGCCAGAAGACATGAAGCGCAAAATCTCTGCAAACGAGCTCGCTCTTGAACTTTACTAAAGCGAGAATTTGCATTCCTCCTGTTGCCGAAGGGCGAAAACCGACGGACACGCTACATTCACACACGATCTAACTACCAACTTTTCCCCCAACAAAAACATACAGGGGAGGGGGGTCTAAAAACTTTTCACTACTTGTTACGAGCCAACGCGGCGTGTGACGTAAAGACGTACCCCCTTCTTCTTTACGTGCTGTCCCAGGCAGACCCCCACTGTCCCAAGCATTGTTAATGGAGAAAAAAACCGCATATTTTAGTGTAAAACAGTCAAGTTTATTTATTTTAATAATGATAAGACTGAAATATTGCAGAAGTACAGATGCCCCCCCCATTCTTTTCTATATTTTTCTATTGTAATTTCTTGTGCTTAAATTAAACCTCATATTTCATCAGTGTTAATAATTAAGGTTGAGCTCATTTTGAAGAATTTTATACTACAAATTATAATAATGTTCATGAAAATAATTAGTTGTAATCCAATTATACTTTATTATAAACCATTTTAGCAACATATATGATCAAAGTGCTGATAAACTTTATTCAAACATTTCTAAAACATTATTAAATATTTTTCCCACTTTCTTGGCTTAACCTCATTTAGAAAAAGAAGAAAAAAAGAAAAGAAACCTATGTTTGGTGGCTATAATAACATTGTTATGGACAATTTCAACAGGGAGAGAAATAGTTTTCAAGCAAGGTAAATATTGTTTAATGTTAATGAAAATGGACACATAGCATATTTTCACAGAATTTTGTATTTCACTAGACAAAAAACAAACAAGAGCCAAGCAAACAACTAAGAAGCATCCTTTTCCAAGCACGTTGTCATTTGCATTTCTACCATTTCTTTTGTGGATATTTAATTTTTTAATTTCATATCCAAATGCAGCAGTCAGCAAAAAGGATAAGAATACGTTTCCACACAAAACACAAGACAAATATAGACAGATATGGAGAAATGAACAGAACATTATCATTACACTATTAAATATCAGCAAAACAGCAACTAAACTACAATCCGGACTTCTACCAGAGATATCATCACACCTTCTAATAAAGATTATCTACAAAAATACCTTTTTTTC
Organism: Pseudomugil tenellus; assembly: GCA_037177515.1. NCBI lineage: Eukaryota > Metazoa > Chordata > Actinopteri > Atheriniformes > Pseudomugilidae > Pseudomugil > Pseudomugil tenellus. The sequence goes on along the minus strand of JBAMHX010000006.1, from coordinate 10,488,586 downwards.
ACCCGTGACTGCATTCACTCCATAATAAAAATCATAACAGAAAAGAAAATTACTTTAGTGTTTAATTTTTAAAATTGCTTATAATTCCTGCAGGCGTCACAGAAAAATCATGAAGGGAAAATCTGAGAAAGAAATAACTCTGAGATTTCTGTGTCGATACAGGCGACATTTTGGTCTTCAAAATAATAAAAAAAATGATCAGCACATTTTAATTCAGAGCATGTTCTGACACTGTGCTACAGAGTCAGAACATGTTCTGAAACATTCAAACACTGAGTGCTCTGTTAGGTAACAGATTTATTCAACCGAATTACTGATTGATCAGCTGTATAAAAACATTATCAATAATTAAATACAGTAAAACAAGCACAGAGTAAATTATATAAAAAAAAAAAAAACACTGGAGTGGAAAGTACATGAGACCCCAGACAGTAAAAAAATAAATATAAAATAGATATAAAAATAAAAATGAGGCTTTGAGTGGAGCTCATGCATTTCGTAATTAACCACCAGAGGGAGCTGTTTGTCTATTTGTCAACCCTGAAGGAACTAAGCTGGGATAGTGACAAAGATGACAGGGGTTCAATAAAAATTCATTAAAATATTTTGAATAAATAATATTAAACATCTTTTAAAATATCTTAGCTCATCTTTAAATAATGACTTATCATTGCTTTAAAGATTAGATTGATTCTTTTAACCATTAAAATTTTCTGTTTAAGAAATATGGCCCAAACACCACGCCGGCCACACAGATGATCACAAAAATCACCCAGAAGATGACTGCAAGGAGCTGTACACAAAGTAGTGTCCTCTTACTCTGCTGTATGACAACCTCTTCACTCACCAGGCCAGGAGCGGTGCCGTACGGCCTGTCCGGGTGCATCTGCTGCACCCGCAAGCTCACAGTGGGCAGAATGATGAACTGAGTGTCTCTGTTGTTACCCTCCAGGGAGAACAACACTCTCTGTGTGACTGTGTTTAGATGCGTAGGCATCTCGGGGGTACAGAAGGTCACGTGGGGCATCCTGGAAAGGATGAGGGAGTTACAGGGTAAGGTGACAGCATCACCGGTTTCCAGTGGGGTTAAATGGCGGCAGAGAGGGCAGGGGATTGCTGGTGGGCTGTGGGTGTTAGAGGGGTCGAAAGGACAGAGCTGGATCCTCTTGAGGCATTCTGTGCAAAAAACATGGAGGCACTCCAGCATCCGGGGACATTTGCTGTACTGGTTGTACTCCTGATAGCAGATGGGACACTCAACATCCACCGGTTCTCCAGGGCTGGTGCTGGAGCTAGGAACTGCAGCACCATGCTCCACCTGCTGAAGGGTTGGGACAGCATCCTCTGCCATGGCAGGAGGGCTGCTGTGTGGATTTAAACTGTGGGCCCGATGGAAGGACATAGAATGAGGATGAACAAAAGATGATCAAACCTGTAAAACAAAACAAAAAAAAAAAAAAAAAAAACAATAAAAACCCTCAAGATCTAGTTTAAGTCAGAACTAAAAGAACAGAAGAGGTTTTTATGACACTATCTGTTTCCCTTGGGATGCAGTTATGTACATGTGCACACACGGTGCACACAGAAAAAAAAACTGAAACAGAAGAGTCCTGAAAAGAACCAATAATTCCCTGAAATCATTTCCCCTATGTTTATTTGTCTAAGAGCAAGTCTGCTGACTTGTCTTAACTCTGTCATTTAAAGGGGAACTCCACTGATTTGACAGACAGTTGCATAAAAGTTCCAGCCTTTTGTTTTTTTTAATGGGTTGGTTTACAAGATGATAGCTCAACATCTAAAAGAAATGAGAAAAATAAAACAAACTTATCGGAGTCTGGTACCATTTTCATAAGTGTTTAGAAATGGCTATTCCTTGTTTTCATATGACTACACCAAGTGAAACTCAACCACAAATTTCATCAGTTATAATGCCACTGGAAGCAATTCTGTCAGAGATTAAGGTCAGTAAGTATGTTTTTTGTAAAGAAAAGGAGAAACATGTCCACTCTTGATGTAGCCTCAATTAAAAATGATTTGAACACATATTTACCTTAAGAGAGTATTTTTTCAGTGTACCTGCATACATCTGTGCTTTAAATGTTCCCAATTCAATCCCATTCTAATGAGTTTGGAATTGCTGGTGATATTAATCTGAGCCAGTTCGAATTGGCATTGATGAGAACTCGATATCTGGGTTCACATGCTAAATTTCATTGAGGTTATTGCCTTCTGAACCATAAGAGCAAGTAAATTTAACTTTTTCTTTAGAGAATCACATGTTTACCAAACATAGCATCTCACAAAGAGCTTCTGAAACTGACAGTAAGATCTTACGGGCAAAGATAAGATTATACTATTAAATTTAAAATGTTTGAGACAGTGGCTAGGTCTCTGTTAGTTAGGCATGAAATGCATAGCACTCAAAAAGAGGTGTCAGAAACGTAAAAAAAAAAAAAGCTGGCAGGACAGAGAACTACGTCACCATTTGATGCAGTTGTCATTTTCAGACATGTCACATGGGAGGTAAGTTCCTGACTGGTTCTGTGCGTCTACCCACGAAGCAGTGGAGACAAACAAGTTACTACTTGCAGAGTGAAAGGAAATACTATATTTGTCTTATCTACTCCCACTGTCCAAAAACATGCATGTTAGGTTGATTGGTCTTTTGAAATTCTCCTTATGAGTGAATGTGTGTGTGAGTGGTTTGTCTCTCTGTGTTGTCTTGACCCTTTATTGGATTATCAGAATAGAAAATGACTGAATGAATGAATGAGTGAGTGCTAACTTTGATATCTATAACTCATCTAATCACTGCTGAAACGAGGAGCAGTTCCAACCCACAAAGGATCTGCTGCAGGTGGTTTTAACGTTGCAGGTGATTGGGTCATTGCTTGAAAGCAGTTTAGTAGCATAGTTAGTCCACCAAGAGAGCATTGGATATACATTAGCTTTCACGACTTCCTGCTTTAAGCTAACTTGTACCTATCACTGTATTTCCTCTCAATTTTAAATTTCTGCGTGACTGAAAAATATTAGCTTATAACACAATTTTCGATTTGTGTTGGTTAACTGGCATCTTGTTGTTCCCACGTGTGTCCCATTTACACAAGGGATAAATATGAGGCAAAGCAATCAGGGGGAGCGTTGCTTAGCAGATGGGGTCTCTCTTGTGCTGCTCCATGGAAACACATGGCTTCAAAAAAGTAAAAAGAATAAACAATTCACATCTACAAGTATTATATTAAAACTTTTTTTCATTTAAGTAGGTTAAAAACAAGAGACAAGAGGCACATAGAAGCCGGCATCAGGTGGGAATTTTTGAGTGCCTTAAAAGTCATTTCAGTATGAGTACACTGAGATGAAGTGATAGTGTGCCATCAGTACACATTGTAAAAAAGTAAGATTTAAACATACCTGTTGCACACGTCTTTGATCAAAGCTCACGTTAAGATTAAGTCCCTCCTTCAGCCCTCACACACCCGCCCACACATCATGTTGATACGGATCTAGAAGTGGCAGAATATCTTCTTTCGATGTTTTCAGTGATATTCTGGAGCTACGTGTCTGAGTTTGGCTCATTGGCAGACTCCTGTTTTTGTTTGCCTAGCTTGATTCTACTCGTCCTTGTCTTTCTGTCTAATCCCCCATGAGGCACCTTTGCGGTTCACTGAGCAGTAATCAAACCCCTTGGTGATCTGATGGTAACAAAGAGAAACACAAGACAGAAAATGAAAGATTTCAGTCTCTTAACCATGACTTACACCTATCAACCTGCATATTACATCTTTATGCTTCATCACAGGTAGCATGTTGGGGTGTAAAAATGACAATCAGGTTGTAATATCATGCCCAAAATGAGGTCTAGTTGTTGATATTATGGAAAGTTTTCAGGCCTTTTCAAATTTTCCACATTATTTATGATTCAAACTTATCTGAAAATCAAAACTTTTTTATTATTTAAATCCTTCCGCACATATTATTCTAATTAATGTAAGAATAAAGACCTTTTATTTAACTTCAAATTCAGCTCTAATGCTTCCTACATATATCAATCGTTCTGAGATGGTTTAGAGAGACCAGAGTCCAGAGACTTTCTCTTCGGATAAAAGATATTGAAAACAAATTTACCATTTGAGGTGCCAAAAAAAAAATTGAACCCACCCACAGTCTTAAATTCTGGCTGCCAAGCTGAGTACCGTAATCATGGAAAAAAATGTCATGATGAAACAGGTAGTCACCACACCAGTGTCTGTTTTGAATGACTTCCCGTATTTGTTTGTGGAGTTGGGAGTTTCCAGATTTTCCTGTATGAAAACTGAAAATCGTTAAGTGTGCCTATAATTTGGGATTTGGAGCCTGATACAATGGCATAATAAAGTAATTCTCTCTCAGGTCTGCAGGTTTACTTGGTCTGTATCAGCAACATCAACCAGTGAGGATCTCTATTCGATTAGAAAGGTAGGCAGTTTGCTGTTTCGGATCATTTAGCTGTGTAGGCCTACTTACACGATACCAAGGAAGAAAGATGACATCATTATAGTTACTACCCATCAGTCAGGAACGGATCAGCAGAGAATTTCCAAACGATTTGGAGTTCATTGTTCTACAGTGAGACAGATTATTTACAAGTGGAAAACATTCATACATGCAGGGTAAAATAAAATTAAATTTCACTGACAGAAAACATGAGTATACAATTGAAGACTATATTTCAATTGATATGAAATAATTTATTTTTTCAATTTTTTTTCATATATTCTGTTTTTTTTTTTTCCTTAGAGTGACCTATTTCTATAGACACCTTGATTGTTGTTGTTTACATTTGGTTAATCCCAGTCATGCGCACTGTTCGCAGAAGACACGCCGTAACCGGACTAAGTCGTAGTGTTTACACGATGGAACTTGCAAAGAGGCAAAAATCAAGTCTCTTAAAAGCAAAAGAGAAACATCTGGACCATTTATCGGAGAGGGATCGTGAAAGATACAAACATAAGTTTTATGTGCGTGGTGTTTTTTTGCCTGATCCGTTTGAAATGGACTAAAAGCAGTGGGACAATATGTTGAAGTGGGCACTTGTGCAGTATGGCGACATCTGAAACTATTTATAACTTCTTCCGTCCGCATCTCTTAAGTTCCTGTTAAAGAACCACAATCAAAGTAAAGGCTTGACTCTTTGGGTGAGTTTGGAGATTGTGTGTGTATATAAAACATAAGTTATATATCTGTTCTTTTTTGGAGATCTGATCTGAAGCCTGTATGGACATTTGAGGCTGTAACGTACTGGCTGAGTGTGTTGGACTGCTGCACGTTCACAACACATACTGCATTCACAGTTATTGTCATATAATTTTCCATCTTTGACAGAGGTCTACCAGACTTTTATGAGCAAGGAGGTTTATTATTTATCAAAGCTACGACCATCTGCACAGCAACTCAATTCAGCGTGTGCACGCGCAGCAAAAGGAGTTACAGCTGATAAGGAGACACGGAAAGTTTTTAAGGCTGGAATTAATTAAAGAATTAATGATTGGCGCAGGGTGCTTATCAATCGCGAAGGTGTTACCAGTCAATCGTACAACATAAAAAAATATATATACGTCAGTCTATCATCCATCTTAGGATTGGTTTTACAGCCAAGTTACCAGGGCAACTGGCAAATAGAGTTAACTATGAACTCCTCTCATGCAACAAGTATGAGGTCGTATAAGGGCTGACAGCTCAAACTTGACTGAAATCGGGTCATGCAACAGGACAACCATTTCAAGCACATCAGCAAAATCTATAACAGAATGACTGAACAAGAAAAGACTTAACGTGCAGTGACTCAAAATTTAGACCTCATCCTGGTCGAAATGATGGAAATGAGAGCTGTGCACAAACAAATCACAAATTCTAATGAATCGATGCAATAATCACACACTGTGTTTCACACACTGCTTCCAGGTTTCTGTTCAATAAGTAATGGCAAGGTGTGCTACAATCTTCCATGTGTCTGAGGCTATATTTACCTGATATTCAGACCTCATTATCAACATAATATTGTATTGATTTCGATACACAAACCTTCTAACAGAAAGCGTAAAACTGTTCTTTAATTTAATGATGTAATGATTGTGTATCTTACTGAAATCACATATTCAAAATCTGCTTATCCATCCATTAATAAACACCATCACATCTGGAGTAATAATGATAAAAATAAAAAAAAACCTTGCATAAAAACCTGATTATTGTGCCAAATGATGTATTCATAGACTGTGATTTGTAGTGTTTTTCTACATCAGGTTGACTGAAATATCTCGATCAGGTATGTAGAAAAATAAAACCTTAGCACAAAAAGTAGGGAAATGCGTGTTTGGTGGGTTATTTCTTTGTTAAGCTTCCTTGTAATAAATTTATCGTTAGAAAATGTTTATTGTCCTTTTACATGGTGTCACATTTGTTATGACAATGCATTTGTGCACGTTTGTTTTTAAAGGGATAAAAAGATGGACACATGCCATCCTGTATGCCTTTTCCTAACAAATGACACAGCATTTTAAAAGGAAAATAAACACACCCCTCATGACATGAAACGTTACAACAAGGAAATAATCTGCCCGATATACTTGAGGGGAACCAGAACAACCAGAAAAGACAAACTTCTAAGGTGTGCACTTTGTCAAGTATTTCTGTGAAGCACATAAAATTTCTTTTGAAATGAGCATTTCAAAGGTTGTGAGTCAGTCAGTTGCAGAGTCGGCAAACGTGTGTATGTGCTCGAAATGAATGTCCCTCTTTAACCTTAAAGATGTCAATAATTGATAGATGAATGTAGACAATCTGTGTGGTTCTGCACGTTGACTCTTTAATGAGTCATTTCCACCCTCTTAAAATAATGTCCTAATCTTTTTCTCACCAAGTGATTTTCTCTAAAAACACAAAAGACTGGTCAGTTGTTTATCTGGTTCAGTTTTCTGTGCTTTTAGAAAAGCTTGAAAACATTACTTTATTAGGAAAACAATTTGCATTTTTGACAATTAGAAATAATGTAGATTGTTCTTCTTTTCAAATGGATTGAGATGCTTCTTCTTCCTTTGATACATATTTTGGACTAGCTCCAAATTCATAAAACTAAAAGTTGTGTTGGCTTCCTTTATACCACTTTAAGCTAAGCTAAACAAAATCCATTTTCATTAAATTCATTCATTATTATTGTTTATTCATTAAATAAACACGACCTATGCCTTCGGAAGCAACGGCTAGGTGTATATCGCCGAACGCCCCCAATCCTCCTATTCCACAATCCTCCAATAGACACAATACAATAATATAAAGCCGCACATGTTTAGTCACAAAGCTCTACATGGTGTGGAAACTTTGAACCAGTCCGGTGTGACGTCAAGACAGAATACGTCCTGAGGTCATGACCTTTTATTTGAATTTGATTTGAGGTCAATGAGAAAAATAGTTCCAGAGATATAGCCAAAAATCTGATTTTTTTTGTGCATAAAGCGCCACCTGGTGGAAAAACCATAAATCTGATAATCGTGAAATTCGATACAGGTCGTCCCTGTGGGGACTTAAACAGATATACCGAGTATTAAAATCCAATTGTCAAATTTGTTCACGTTATCGCGCTCACATGACACGCCGCATTTGGGGATATAATTACGAAAAAAAATTGAGGGGTAAATTTTTTAAAAAAGCTAAACGATTTCCATTAAGAACCTCATCTGAACATGGGAAACACTTTTTATACAACAGCAGGTCTACATGTATAACTCTTTTGGAAAAAAGATATTTTGCTGCTATGTATAAACAGGAGGACCAACCGGTTGAGCTACAAGGAAAAGAAACAACTTGGTAACAAAAACAATACTCTCAGTGAGGAGACGCTGTATATAGTTTTTAAATCAGGTTTTATAGTTATATTACTGGGCATGTCTGTGGGTGGCCATCTACTCAAAGTTAAAGCCTTATTTACTCCCAGTTTGATTCTGTGTTCAAATGGAAAGAGGCAAGATTTGTTCAATATGTCTTTTATGTCACAAAATCCTCTCAAACTTAGTTTACATCAAAATCCAAATACCTAAAGGGAACTAAAATCCTTACAGTTATGCTTTGGGGCATCTTCCCCTTTGCGGGAACGTTTTTCTATTAATCAGCTTTTGTTAAACATGACCAAACACACTTACAGTAAGTTCAATGTGGATGACGGGAAAGACTGAAAAGAATAACAGGAATATTCAGCACGCGCACACACACACACACACACACACACACACACACACACACACACAGACGGATATAAGTCTTAGTTGTGATTATTGGCCCAGTTTCAATCGGAAATCTCCATGAAAGGAGTTTAGGGTGACGCAACTGTTAGGAAGAAAGATATTTATAGATAGTATCACCATCACAAACATACACTTACAAACACAGACAGGAAATAGGCCTATAAGAGCTTGTTTTACGATTTGGTAGCTGATATATGTCTAAATATATCCCTGATTAAGAAAAATTTTATTGTAATTTTGCTTTGTACAAAGCAGTAACTTAACAATCACCCATAATTGGAACCCATCCATGTCAGAAAAGTTTCTATTTTTAACAGACAGGTAAAGCTCTTTGGTCACGTGCTTTTACCGGAATTTTCCCGACTTATTCTGAACAGTATTTTCAGTTAGCATTCATCCAATACTAATATGTTGTTTTAAGACTGTCTCCACTCTTGTTGCCCATTTGTTTTCTGAACTTTTTATCAATGTGACATAGGCCTACACCATACTCCATTAGCTATTTGCTCTTTAGGAATTCTGTTGATGCCAAAATACTTTTTAAAAAATCTGTTTAACATCAAATGGCCACCTCGTTTACACTGGCGTTATTATTAGTTTCGTAATTTTTCACCCGTCATTACTTTGTTTCCCAACATTGCTAACTTTACAGCCCATTTCTTCTAAAATGTGGCTGTTTCTTTTTCACTATTTAATCAGTAACTCTTCCATGAAAACCATTAAAGTCTGTTGAGTTTTGGCTCTTGTTAAATTACCCCGAATAAAATTTATAAACTTCAATGTTTAATGGGATAGTTTTAGTTAATAATATCTAGAAAAAACAACAAATGCTGAGAGAGAAACTTTGGAAGATCTTCAGGAAACTTGGATTAAAAGAATACAAGAAGGTTTCGATTGTTTCTTGGGAAAAAAGTTTGATCAAACTTTGGGAAAATTCCCTGAAACTTAAATCTTATTAAAACCACACAGCCCTTCAGCAAATGGAGTCTTTTGCTGTTTATGCTTTGTGTGTGAATGTGTGTGCAGTGTGTGGGTGTTCAGTAAACTCCGATTAATGAAACGCAGTTGCCTTATTTAACCTCACAGGTGCATGTGGGTGTATGACGTAACTTTTTTTGTTTATTAATTTCCAGCATGACTCACACTCTGTGTTGTCACTACAGCAAGTTGTCCCTCCCATGTCGTTACGCCTATAAAAATGATTCCATATGCGCATTTTCCATTCATTTCTCGAAAAAACTAGTAAAGTCAGGATGTGTTCCGAGCTGGAGTGCAGAATATGCTACGAGACCTACAACTCAGGTCGGCGCTGTCCCCGGGAGCTCCACTGCAAACACGCCTTCTGTGAGAGCTGCCTCCGGGCTCTCATCCGACCGCTGGAAGCCGGCGTGGCGCGTCTGGGAGCGGACAGGTTGATCACCTGTCCGCTGTGCCGAGAACTCACTTACCTCTCCGGGGATGTTAGAGCCGAGCTGAGGGTGGCTGAGACCACCCTGGAGCAGCTGATCATTTCGGGTGTCCTCGAACGCGAAGAGGAAGAACCGGAGGAAGACGTCCAAGCTCCAGACTGTGACCAAGAGGCGGAAATCACAGAGACTCCAGGCGGGGAAAGCGACTCCTCCGCGGGAGACACAGACCGAAGGCTCCGCCGGTGTTTGAAGAGAGCTTGGAGGGCGATTACTGGCAAAAGTTTTCGGCGGGGAAGAGATGGTAAGCAGTATTTCTTATCACAGAGTTACGACAGGTATCCTAATTCATAATTAAAATGTTTTATTTGCTCAAATTAAAACATTAGATACATTCTGAAAAGCCCATTTGTGTTGAAATAGCAAGAATATATGGCCCACTGTGATCTAGCAAATTTACCTTTAAGATCACACAACCTTTTAAAAGAAGACTATTCCACATTTATTATTTGTTTTGAACTTTTTTGGAGAACTTAAACACAAAGTCATTTGGCTGTATGATGTAAAATCCATAAAGGCCTGTGCAACAGTATTTCTCTGTAGCTTTGATGAAATAATACACCTTCAAATGACATTTTCATCTAATTTAAAGTGTTATCTTGTCTTCAACAGAATGTTTAACCAGCGATGATATGAGGAGCATGGCCATGATGTCCTCTTACATGTTCTGAACAGCATTCAGCAACCAGACTCCCTGGAAAATGTGATACTGTATTTATTCCCATGACCCTGTGATGGACTGGCGACCTATCCAGAGTGGTTCCTGCCTCTCTTCCACTCACTGCTGGGAAAAGCTCCAGCCCCACTCTGCTAACTGGACTAAGCAGAATAGAAAACAAAAGACTGAATGAAGGATTCCCATGATGATGAAAACTTGCTGCCAAGACACATGGACACATGATTTTGAATTGTTTTCTTTAAAACTGGCTTCTAAAGGTTTCACAATGTTGCAACCAATTAAGCAAAAAAGGAATTGGCAAAGTGGTCCATTTTCAAAAGAATGTCAAAAAAGTACTTTATATTTATTGTATTTTATCTGTGTTTTTTATTGTATTTAATAATAAATAAAATAACTAACTGCACTGATATAAAGCTATTGTCTTGATGTGTTTGTGTGTATAAAATGAGTTTGAAATGGAAGGTGTATAATATAAGGGAGCAAAATTTTCCCTAAATTTGGAGTGAATAAAAGGTTTTAAAAGATCAGGAAAAGAAATCAAATGTGTTGCAGCAGATTAAGTAGTCCTCTAGGAGACAGGTTATTTGTGGCCAGGTGAACTGCATTGTCTCCAATCAGCAGCAGCAGGGCTGTGAAGACCCACAAGGCTTTAGCTGCAGCACTAAAAGGGATTAATAACACTAAAGCAACTAATTTCAACCTTAGATGATCATACAAACAGTAGAAGCTGTCAATCATGTTCGGCCACAGTGACATCTATGTAAGGTAAACATCCTTTTTTTTGGGCTTTTTTGCATGTGTAATGATAAAATATGAGACGCATTAATTGGTTATGTTTAACAACAGTTTGGTTGTTGGACATTAAAACACTGTTTCTGGATGTGTTTTTCTGTCTGCAGACTTTTTGTCTTTGTGCTGATCTGTGCAGCTGTTATGTCGTTTGTCATGTGTTCACATGCTACAAGAGGTGAGTGCCAGCAGGCCTCTGGCTGCATGAATATTTCTGTAGTGTGAGCACTTTAACCCAGCAAATAGTCAATATACAAACTGTCCATATGAAAGGTGTCACAAGTCATTTGTTGCTTAATTGTTTAGATGGAGAAATATTTAGTTTTAATGAGGCAGGTGATTGTTTTACTGATGGAAGAAAGGCATGCTGCCAAGAAAGCTGTGGCTCTGTTTTCTTTTTGCTATTTAAGTGAACTTTTGAATGAGATTTACACCAGCTATTGACTCAGGGTTATTTATACATACTGTATGTACCATATGAAATATAACCCGGTGCAATGTGAGTTCAGTGTTTTATGTAGAAGAACAGAATACATTCATAGCCTATCAGTGTTAAAAGTGGGAAAGTTGGGACAGTAATGGTTTGAAGTTGAGGTGATCAGTAACCGTATTGGCAATATTTAGTGAAAATATGTTCACAGACTGAGGATTTCAGTACCTTATTTTTTTCTTGTTTACTGGCACTTTGCAGGGTCCCAAATATTATTTCTAGCACAGGTATAAAGCAGAAAAGCCTATTTAGCACCAAGACTCTTAGCAAGGCCTCGCTTGGAAAAATGTATTCTGGATAGCAGTGCATCAAATTAAAAGGTTTGAACACTGAACTTTAATCATCCCCACTGTCATTCTGAAATATGCTGAATGCATGACTTAGAAAATAACAATGAAAAGGGAAAGCAAACATTTATCTTAAATGAGCTTTGCTCTAATTGGTTTTATGCACCGCTCCACAACTTCCTGAACTTAAAACGACTCCTTATTTCCTCTTTCTTTCCTATATTACTGGATGAACTGATTAATCCAGGTGTGTCTGGCCATTGCCGTTGTGGTTACTGAGGTCAGACACGCCTGGATTAATCAGTTCGTTCAGTAATGAAAGACAGGGAATAAGGAGTAGTAGAAGTAGTAGAGCTGTGCATAAAGCCAAATGAAGATAAACATCAGCTTCTTTTCTTGCATGGATGAATCACTTGTTTGCACCTGGTTATTGAGATAAAATGTGGTCACTGATAGATTTTTCATCCTTCTGAGAAGCATTCCTGAACACAGTGCTTTAAAGCATTGCTTCTTATATCAAGTGATTCTTCAAAATGTTTAAATTGTGCAGAACAGATAAAAAATCTGCTCTCTTAGTGCTGCAGATTAGTGAAACATTTTTTGACCTTTTGACATAATTCTGCACACATCACCTAGACTTCCTAAGCATTGAAAGCAACAGGGAGAAGCAGGCTAAAAAGGGGGAAAGCCTTTTGTTGAGCCTTTTTTTAAAAAAGAAAAGTTATTTGCAAAAAAAGTGTTTCAGTACTGAATTGAACACTTTCTGACAAGATTGTATGACAACAGATATTAATGCTTCACCGAAGCATCGTATCAATGTAAGGGTGACTGTCTAACTATAATACTGCAGCTAACTAAACTGTTAGATGTGTAGAGAAATGAGATGAAGTTTCAGGTGCTAAACTACACCAAGCGAGCTTTACAGTCTACAGATTCCAACTACACCAGTGTGTGCTCTGGTTGTACTTTGACGTCACTTTCTCTTGTAAAGAACTTCAAGTAAATGATTAAAGCAATTTTAATCTGGATATAAAGATAGCTTCTGTTATTGACTAATCTATGATGAAACTGAAAGCTAATAATATAAAAGCTATAAAAATTAGAAAAGCATTCAGAAAGTGCAAACCTCCGCCAAGCTCACAGTTTTCCCCTTATATTGTGACTCGTATCCCAAAATATTAATCGGTCACACATGATCTTTGTCAGAGTGAAAAACAGCAGACAGAAACGGCCTACAGGAGTCATTAGCTGCCATCACATGAGTGGTTATCTCACAATGTTAAGAAATCCTTCAAAACATTCCTAGATCCAGACGGTGATCTGAATCACCGCCAAAATTTAATCACTCCTTTATCTTCTCGTTCTGGATATATCCTGAAACTTTCATGAGAATCTGTCCATAACTTTTTGAGTTTGTTGTACACAGACAGACAAACGCTGGTGATAACAAACTCCTTGGCGGAGGTAATGATACTCAGTTTAAACATTCGGTACTCTTTATGTTGTGTAAATGATTTTTCCTGAACAGCAGCATTAAAATGAATTCTTTCTTCATTGTGCTTCACCTGCAGCCGTTCCCATAATTACAACCCAGCATGCAGAGAAGAGTAATGTCCTGAGAAGAATCCACACTCCACAAAGTCAACATCACCCCCTTTCGGCTGGTCTGCTGTCAAAAGCCACTGGGACTGAGACTAATTTTAGAGACACCCTGTCAGTCATTAACAGTCAGTCACTTCCTGTCCAGTACATTAAAGGCAGCTTTAGTTTAAATCAGAACAGCAGAGATAACAGACAGCCTCGAGTGACAATAACCAAAGTGCAGAGAGGTGAAGTGAGGCCAGCAAGCAGCATTTTCACTAGTAACTCTCTTCACAGAGGACAAAACTTGGAGAGATGGCAGTCCAGTATGAATGATTACACTGTTCCTCAGAAAGAACATACAGAAACTTCACACAGTTCTGTAATTATTAGAAAATCTGACAATGAAGGGGGAGTCAGTACAAGTGACTCTTCAAAGGTAGAAAAGGATAAATCACTTTATCTGCCTTTCCTATCTCAGACCAGCAGACACTTGATGCACAGAGGACATCATACAGGCCATAAGGAGAGAAATGAGCTTTTAGTCAGAACACAGAGTGCATCAAATGAGATTCAACCTAGCAAAGTTCTCAGCTTTACAAGGCAGATGGGCCCTCGTGCAGCAACACCTGCAAACAACTGGGAAGCCACTGCTGTGAATAGAAATCCAAGCCAAGAACAACTTGCACCAATCCTCCCTAATTACTCCAACAAGTTAAACTCTGTGAGCAGCAGAGAGACAGTACAACATAAGAAGCTCCAGTTGTACCTTTTTAAGGACTCTGTGAGCCAACCTAAAGCATCAACAGGTTTTGGACGAGTACCTTCACATGGACTGAGCAATGCGGAGACACATGCACATAAACACAGCCTCTCTGGGGCACAAGCGCACAGCAAATCAATTACTAATTTTAGACCATTTAGCAGAATGGATCCAATCAAACAAGAGTCAGTGTCTCAGTCTGGTGGTCTAAAACAAAGCTTTGCCAAACATCAGACCTTACATCCCACCTTTCACATCAGTGCACAATCTCCCTCTCAAACATCTATGCATCCTTACGTAGGAGAAGTCCAGCCTTTGGGAAGGTCTGTCCCTTCAGTTAATGCACATTTGTGGGATAACTATGCAACCAAAAGTGGGAAAATTGCCGTGAAAGGCCAAGTCAATGCAACAAGAAGACACTTGATGAGCCACTACAAACCAGGAGGGGCCACAAAAGGCATCTTTCACCTCAGAGAGCTAAAGCCTATGTTGCAACCTGGAAAGCCATCTGTGTCCTCTCCCCCAGACACAACAAACTCTCAACAATCCAGCCTGGATAAAGGCACAGACTACAGATTTAGAATTGCCAATGCATACCCTCATGTGTCGCAAAAGTATAGCTTTGGCCAAAGGCGAGCATCTGCTAATCCTATGGTCCCAGCAAAACCTGAACGTGCAGATCATTTCTCACCCTCTCCTGGTGCCTTAGATGACACCCAACTCACAGCTGTTTCTACTCCCAGACCCTTTACAACAGCCCTCAAGCACATTCAGCATCTGCTGCCTGAAAACAGTGCCAGCGTAGGCAGGAATACCACTCGGTCCAGATTCAGACTCTACAAGGAGATGTTTGATCTGCAAGCTGCACAACCACTAGAGGGAGCCAAAAGTTTATCAGAAGGAGCAAACATGACTGCAGTACCCAAACCAGATTTTAAAGGTTTTAAACTCCAGAGGTTGCAGACCTGGCAACCAAAAATAATCAGAATTCACAAATGGTACAATCAAACAGGGGAAGTAGTGCAAGGCAGCAGGAGTATCTCCTCATTGAGTCAACATAAGCTGAGCGGTGATGGTTTTAAACCATTTCCAGAGACCGAAAAAAGCAATGGATCGACATCTGATCACAGCAAAGCCCATCCTTCTCAGGGGTTTCAGACCAACATGAATAGAACAAACGCTCAAAGCAGAACACAGTGGAGACGTAAAGAACGGTACCCAGTCACAGCCTCCCAAGTAGCCTCCTCTGGTTTTATGAGATCAGCTGGGCGCCGTAAAGCTGCACCAAGCATAATTACGAGGCAGAGGGCAGCCAAAAGAACCAAATATGGACCAGAAGGGGGGATCCAGCAAAATGTTTCCACCAGCAACACAGTGAGGGGCAGACGTGTGAAGCATAAACCCAAGAGCAACAAGCTCAATGGAACCAGCAGTCTGACTAATGCAACTGGAAATGCAGCCATAGTCAGGCTGCCCAAGCACCCTGGCAGAGTTAGCCCTATCACATATGCTGACATTGTTGGAAGTGCTTCTTTTAGTAGCGTGAAAGCCGCAAGCCAGACACCAACCGCACTGACTGATGGGGATTATTCTCCAAACGTGACCGCAGCAGAGCAAAACGGAAGGCAGATCTTAGAGACTGATGATGGTAGAAACATGAGCAGAAGTCCGGAAGCAAGTGCTGACAGTGAAAAGAAAGATTTTAGAAGTTCTGAGGAAGTGGACACTGATGTTCAAACGGCAGATTTATTTCTTGACCATGAAGGGAGCGGAGTTGGAAGTTTTAATCTGTCGGATGTTATGTCATCTGTCACAGGAAGTCAGGTGGCTGGTAAAGATTCATTAGAACTGGATTACCTCCGAATATCTACCGGGAACATCTACTTCAAGTCAGCAAAACAGTCTGAGGAGCAATAGCAATATATCGAGGTTTAAAAGCTGGAGTTATTCCAATAAAAGTAGAAAAAGTGTGTGTGGTTTTGTTCTTGTTCTCACATGAACACAACCTCGCTTTGTCAAGAACTTTTTGCATTTTATTCAAAGGCGAAAATTGTCAAATTTTTGTCATTGTATTTATTTAAAAAAAAACAACTTTGTTTTGTTGGATTTTCAGGAATGATCCAATAAATCAGGACTATTTACTTTGATTCTCTGGTTTCCTGGTGACCGGTAAAAAAAAAAGTCTGGAAAGTGTCTAATGAAAAAACTTTTCACTTGTATTTTTCTGTAGATTAGGAGAGAGAGAGAGTTTTCATTAGTGAGCTGAGGGGATGCAAAACTTCATAGTTTGACAAAAGAGCAAATAATGTCAAATGTTGAACTCCCAACTCTGACTTTTATCTTATAAATACTACTCGCATAGGACTAAACCCTTGCTCTTCCTGTACAACTACAGGTGTGGATGTGATGTTTTCAACAACTCAGGCCACCCCTCCCCCATTTTAGTTGTAATCAGTTAATCATTTCTGAAAATGTGGGCCTTTTTTAGAAAAAAGTAGAATTTGTGCAACCTTTTTCCTGGTTACTTCACAGCCTGGTTCCCCATTCACAGCTTTTCTGTGGCCCACCTTTGCAAAGTCATACTATAAATCTTTTTGAGAAGTTTCCTGTTCTGTCAGAACCTTTCCTGCCACATTCGTGGTCCATAAAAGATAAAACCTGCCTGTCCAACATCTGCACAAGACCAGCATCAAACAGAAATCAATTTTATACAACCACTCATTGAACTCATGGTGTTAATGGGTGACTGTATTGGTTTCAGGCTGAGTCTCTTATTGAGCATCTGCTCTGCTAATTTACTCTGTATGATTGTAAATTAAATAATAATTTAAAGAATTGATAGGATTATTATATATTGCTGTTTATCATCCTTCTAATCACGTCAACCTAGGATTATACAGTCTGCTAATTTGACCTGAGAGTATATTAAGTCTCTTACACTCATTCTTCTGATTTTTTCTAAGCTGTCTGGCATTTATTTTGTTACAAACAGACCAGTAAAACACAGCTATGGCATAACAAAAAGATTACTGCAATGTTGGCAATGATTTGACATCACTGTGGGCTGCAAATCATATCTTATTTTAAGGGATTTATTCAAAAGCAACACTCACCAGCTTTAATTTCCTCCTCCGTGTGAGGAAATTGAAAATTAAACCCTTTAATGAGAATAAAGAGGCCAACGAGGTCATCTGAGTATAACTTCTACCTCTCAGTCCATAAAAGGATTTGCACATTATTATTCACTATTTGAGGAGAGAAAAATGAAGCAAGGTCATCCTTGAGGCTTTTTATAAATGGACTGTATTCCCATTTCTTGTGTCCTCATTCCCATGCAGACATTTAGTATGCTGACACAGATTTTCCTTCTCATCTTGTTCAGGGCTTCAGCATGCTGGTTCCTGGGTTTGTACAGCATGAAATAGGAAAACATGACGTTTATTTTCATGAGGAGGTAGTTCTCCAATTATGTCACAGTGAAGGAATACACAATGTAATTGAAGAAAACAGGTAATTATGCAGTTTATTTTTCTTGCTTTAAGTCGTAAGTAGTTGAATTAGTCCGTTTACTGCAATCAATAGAGTAGTTCTTATGTTGCCAGTCTTGTGTATCTTATTAGTGGACTCACCTGAACTACAAATATAAGCCACTAGATGTCGCACTTCTTCCATTTTATCAGCTGCAGATGAGTTGTAAACATGCACCATGCTGTCTTGACTCTGTGCAACAAAATAAAAAATTGCAGAATTTTAAAGTTAAGTTTAAAATTAAGTTAAAATGTGAATATAAATTATCCAAAGAGAAGTTGAGCTTTAGGAGCGCTGCGACCAATCTGATCCCAGATCACAACAGGTCCAGTCACACCACCTGACCTTTCCTTCCAGTTCCACCTACATACCAGTTAAATGTTCATCCTCAATGCAGGGAAATGAAAAGGGGCCCCAGAGAAAGGAGCATGTGAAGGAGTGAAGAGGGGGGTTATTGGTAAGGTGTCGGTAGATGTAGGTTGGGGGGGGGGGATCACATTGTAGACGAGGTTAATCCCATCCCAGCCCATTCCATCCATCCTACTTCCACTTTCCCACCCAGCCAGCAGGCGTGAAGGTGATATGGTGGGAGGTTTCCGTGCAGGCATGTGAAGGCGTCGGCCTGCCGGCTCCTTCAAAGTTCCTCCCTTTGTGTAACTGGATGTTTGTGTGCCAGTTCAGACAATCCTTTACGTCGCATATAATATTTCTCTCTGCGTGTGTGTGCTGATACCAAACAGTTTGGTGTTCTCTTGCAGTTTTCCTCCAAGAACCCCCCCCCCCCCCACCCCCACCCCCCCAAAAAACTGTGAATGGGAATTCTGTACCATGTGTCTGCAGTTTTCAGGGAGCTTTCAAGTAAAATAAAGCACAGAGGCCTCCCAATGTCCTCCTCCCCATCCCTCCACCTCCTCCTTCTTCTTCCTTCTCATTTTCCCTAACACACACACACACACACACACACACACACACACCATGTGGCACTTCTTTATGGTTGTGATCTCCCTTCTTCTCAGTCCAACCATCCGGCTATAGAGCAAGTTCTGTAAGTTCTGTAGAGAAATCCATAACCACAGCAAACATTTTCTCATGAGGGCGGAAAGATGGAGAGTGAGCGTTGGGTTGTTGGTGAGGAGGAGGAGGAGGAGGAGGAGGAGGGAGGCGCAGACAGAGAAAGGCTTTTTGTTTGGCTAAGTACACTATGTGAAAGAGGGGGCGATGAGGGAAAGGGAGTTGGAAATACATTAGAAAATAGTTGCGTCGGCTTTTGCAAGTGTGGTTCAGATGAGTCCACATTCTGTGCGCTGGATGGATCCAACCATTAAACCCACTTAGTTGGACCATACCTGGGTGTAAGCTCACTTTATTGCATCAGAAGTGAGTTTGCCCAAGTCACTTTATGAAAGGGTAGAAAATAGACTATTTATGTGGATTATTTTGGTTTATAATGAAAGGGACCACATAAAAGACTAACATAAACGTTGCTTTAAGTCAGCACAGACATACGAACCTCCACTATATGTCTGACTGTTTAAATGACAGGAAGGAAGCGATTTAGCAGCACTGCATCATGCAGACAGTAACATTCCCACATCAGCTCTGGGAACAAAGGCTGCATCCATGTCCAACATCCAGCGAGTTTCCTCTGGCCTGCACCGAGGGGGAAGTCATAAAGACAGGAAGATTTCCTGTATTGTTGCCAGCATGCAGGGGTAAAAACTGCATATGATCAGCAAAAGGCAGACTCGAGATGTAAAGCCATAAAAATAGCACTCTAAGCCCCATCATATATACCAGGACATGCACCTGACCGGCGTTTTATACAGTTATTTCTTTTTACAGCTTTAAGACCGGTTTCCACTGCGCTTGAAGGGTGTGGTGAGGCCTCACATTGCTTCTAAAAGTGCTTTTTGTGTAATCAGGCTCATCTGAATGCCTTTGATCCAGGTTTGCACACTACTGTATCTCATGCAAAGTACAGCAGGTTCAACAGCTTTTTGTCTTACACACTCCCTGGCTGAGAAGTAAAAACAAAAATACTTCATTTTAGACAACATTAGTTGCCATTAGGTATCATTTTGATATATGCTGATGCCATTAGCAGAATAAAATGGAGAACTTTTAGCCTGTTATATTATAACCTTACTGAACATTGACCAGACGCGCTGAATACTGAACAGACCTCATATTATTTGCTTGTTTAAACTAAGTTAATCTGCATTTTACCTATTTGTTGGGTTTCCTTTTATTTCATTTTAGGCAAAGAAATTCTGCATGAATTGTTGCATAATAGCTACTGGTACTTTTTAGCCCAGTCAACCGAGACCGCAGGGAAGAGAAATTTAAACAGTTGACGTGAAACAAGCAAAATTACATTAATGATATTTTTATTCAGCACTTTAAAGATATTTTGTCTTTGCTGGCTTATAAACTGGCAGTTCTGGGAACTCCATGTCTGGTCACGCTGGATTAATTCACATGAGACTGCAAGTATGCCTGCGGTGTTTAACCAGTCGAGGTCACAGAGTCCATTAGCGTTACGGCAGGTGTGCTGGTGCTTGCATCGTGTAAAACTTTGCAAAGAGGTGAAAAATAAAAATGAAGATATAGTATTACACACATGAGCAGATGATGCTCCCAGCTCAAGCGTGTCCACCTCCTGGCTTCATGCCGACTAAACTCTGTGTCCTTTTGCCTTGGCTTGCATTCAGAATCCCTCCTCCGTTCCCCTCCAATCTACTTCCCCAACTGGAGGTGTTGTCATCACAGTCGACACAGGCACCGATGCTGCCTGTCACCACGACAACCAGAAGGCAGTTGTACCCATTTTCTCTTTATCCAAAAGCAGTGTCGATAACTCTGTGCCTTGTTATACTTGTTCTTGGAGGCATTAGAGGACAACAGTGGGTCAAATGGGAGAAAGGGCACATCACAAGGAAGTTTTCTCATTTTTTTAAAGGGAAAAAAACCTCATTCATTTGACTTTACGTTTTCCAGTGGAAAGTATCACGAGGAATATTTTTGCTTGTAATGTTTAAAGTCATTCACTGATTCAGTTCTATTTCTTGTGAAAGAACATCATGTGAGAAAGGAAATAACTTTGCTGATATTAGCAAATGAGATAATCTTTAAATACATAAAAAAGTAGGACTCAAAAGGCCCTGAGGGCTCTCTTTGTGTAAGATGTACTGTGCACCAACAAAAGCTTGGCGAACACGAGACATAAAGGTATACTTCAGGTGTAGGGCCTTCTGTTATGCAGGTGCTGGAGGTCTGTTTATTGTCCATGCTGCAGGTGCATGCTGGGACTGAGTGTCTGTTCTCTTTTATATTAATTCCTATTGCATCTCGCTCATGGTTGCACCCACTGTGACTCAAGGTGCCATATGTGTACAAGGATGCTACAAGAGCCCAAAGATGTTAATAAGAACAGAGAGAAGCACACATGTATCAAGCTCGTGGAGGCTTATTTAATGCTGCAACAGGGTAGTATCAGTTACGAGCAAGAGGCAAGTCTTTTAAGCGCACCCTATAAATACTGTGTCAGTCAATTCTCAGTAAAATGAGCGATTAACTCCGCAGGCAAGCTGCCAAACTTGAGTGCAAATGATTTTATCAATGGGAGTGGCGGATGTGCCTTACACAGTTCAGAAGACTTCTCCGGAGAACAATGAGGCCATTTTATTTTCCACATTACTGCGTGACATCTGCGGCATGACTGCAGCCAATACAAGTGTGAAGGGGGCATGAGTCCGTCTGTGATTCTAGCACTTGATGCAGATGTTCACACTTTGCTCAGACAATAAACCGCAGACTGTCTTTTACCCCTTCTTCCCTTTTAGGAGCTTTGAAATCTTTGCCAATTATTTTTACAAAAATATTTCCCAACCATCACTCAAAATTCAGCGAGGATTAAAAAAGAAAACACAAGTTCTTTTATTGTATGACTTTTTTCTTTTTAGTAAGGTTTCTTTTTCTTCAAGCAAGAGAAGTACAACCATTTACATCCATGGCAAATATCACCATCTAGTACCATCAGATAAGGGAGCAGGAGGAATAGGTGAATCAGATTAGCAGCACTATTGTCCTGAACATGAGCATGTTTTAATTATAAGTTGCTGAATCCTTCCCACCACCCATAATTCCTGACAGGAGACTGTAACCATCAATAAACTCTCTACAGGCAGCTGGAGGGAAGACAAAAATCCCCGACTGCAGGAAACTTGACAACATCCAAGCGTTCATGTGGCGCTCAGGGATTCAAGGTGGTTGTAAATGGCAGAGTAACAAAGTCTGCTTATGAGGAATGAAAGCAAGCCTGTTTGTGTGCTTCCTCTCTAGACTAAATGTACCTTTAAGCATTTGGCTGAACATTTCTGAGTTAAAATATGAGAACATCTCCAAAATACATTACAAATGCCCACACCATGTCTTTGCTTACCAGTCTCTTGAAAAGAAGTCATTTGGATTAACATACTTAGTCTGCAGTTGTTTTATTTTTTCCCATTTCTGAATTAGTACCCAATATTAGGGGCAATTCCAACCAGAGGTCCTAGTCTGCTTACTATAAAGCTGTATTGTTACACTCTAGGCCAGCAAGTCATGTGATTACATAGAGGAAGTTCATGAACTTACAAAGCAGGCAGACAAACACATGAGTGCAAATTTAAGCTACACAGACGTACATCTATTTCAACTTGAAGTTTTATATAGTTGTTCTCCGCTGTGGTCTTTTTTTTTTCATGCATTTCTTTTTGGATCCTCTGGTCAAAGTCATAGGCAAATTCAAGGTTAAAGCATATGCAAGTCTCTGCAACAACCTTTTTTTTTTTATCTCAGAAAGTCACACGAGACGACTGTGAGGCGAAATATGCCGCAGTTCTTACTTCTCACTGCAATGAAAACAGTGGGAGGATGCAAAAAAAAAAAAAAAAACATCTTAAATACAGAATGAAGCAATATGTCCAGACTTAAGAGCTTATAGTTGCTTCTTGAGGAGCTGTCAGAGAGAACAGCTCAGTTGTGTTGTTCTCATGTTTTGGCACTCACTGCCCTGCAAATGATAAAGTCATTAGATACCTGCAAAGCACAAAGGTCCCAAGATTAGGGCCAAGACTGTCAGTCAAGTCAGATCAATGTCACACAAGTTATTAAACAAGAACTGTACAGCCAAAAAATAGACACAAAAATAGACTTGATATAATCTGCTAGAACAATTGTATTGGTGCTATATGCTAAAATGGGGGCATGAACAGACTGACAGAAAAATACAACAGACAGGCACTTTAGTGCTGATGCATAGCGAGGATTAACGACAGAGCCAAGCAAAGAAAGGGAAGGAAAGAGATAAAAACAAAGTCTTAAAGAAGGATTTAGGGGCAAAGCACTTTCAATTTTTAAATAGAAAAACACATTCATAAAAAAACTTGGTTTTTAATAAAATTATTAATAGAAAACAAAATGACGGACAGAAAAAAATGAGAACTGACCCATTTCTAGGTGCTAAAAGCAGTGTGCTGACTGCTACAAAGCTAGCATTAGCATTGCTAATGATAGGAATATCTATCCTCAGCTGTATGTACCGTATGTTATTTAGCATCCTGAGATGAAGAGGATTAAGTGAGTGTCTGAAGCTAAGAGCACTAATGGGATTGCTTGGCTCTATATCAGGGATCCAAAATCCTGAGCTGTGGTCAGCAGGACAGTGAATTTATGTCCTGGTTCGATGCTAATATGTTAATCTGATCCAGGTGGCTTTGAGCTAGCAAGAAAGCTACTCTATTGCCTGCAACAAGCACCATTTTGCTTCAAGCCTGTGTTTTTAATACTTTAATTTATGGCTCATTGACACATAAAAAGAAACAATGAGAAACAATTCTGAGGAAAAAGAACAAGAGGGTTTAAACACAACTTAACAATAAGTAGTAAGCTAGCAGCTATGCTAATATATCTCACAGTAGAAAAGAAGGCTAGCAGATGGCTTGTACCGTTATTTATCTTTTATGCAAGCAAAATGCTGTCTTCATGTCTTATTGGAGGTACTACAATTACAAGGTTTTGACGTAACAATTTTGCTTATTTGAACATGACATATTTGGATTTCAACTGGGAAATTACTTTTTTTTTGCTAATTTATAGCAGTCCGAGCTAAAAGTCCATATTTAACATACTGTTTGTGTCAGTGTAGTACTACATGCACCAGAATTGGAAATTCTAATAAGGTTTTGTGTTAACAGACAAATAATCTGTGGATAATCACAGATAATCACATACAAATAAAAAAAATACTTAGCTGGAAAAGATTTAACTTATGCGAACAAGGACATAATTTTTAATTCAAGTCAAAAGCTCACATAACCCATTTTTAGAAACAATTCTGCTTGGCACAGAAATAACTTATCATCTGAGAGCTTTCTTTTCAGCCTTTCTTTGCCCGAATTATTTTACAATATTAGAAGAAAAATTTTCCTAAAAAGTAATAATACAGTCATTTTAAAGCATAGCTCTGCTGAATTTAGCTTTCTATTTAGAAGTAAGGAGGAACAGAGGTAACATCAGATCTGTGTAATTATGTGTTTAATGTCAATCCACATCCCTCAATTAATAACACACTTTAGCTTAATGGTTATATTTAGTCAGTTACAGGTGTTATGCTTTGTTCAGAGTGCTTTTCTGAGCTCAAGTGTGTACATGTGTATTGTGCATGTCCAGTTTAAATCTCTACTTAAAAAAATTTGTTTTTATTTTCTAGTATCTTTTTATATTGATAAACATTTCTGGAGACCTAATGTCATATAGCCATCTTGCAAATGGCACCTCAGTATGTTTGTGATTCAACACTGTAGGAACAATACACAACCTACAGCTTGTAAACAGCAAGCTTTCCAACCTCTTTTAGCCATCCAATAAGACATGAACACAGCATAAGCTCACAGAAAAAAGCTATTCATCTTGGTCAGCACTTTTTTCTGTATTTCTGCTTTTTATTTTTGTAACTAGATTAAATCAAGCATGAAAAAATAGAACCTTAAGCTTCGGTTTGAAGATATCTGTAAAATGGCTACGACCTGAAAATGAGGCACTTTTTCAGCTGATCTTATGTTTCTATACATTTTTTTTCACAATCTAGTCAGCCACATTTGTACTCCGGGTCATTAGACATTTTCAATTAAGAGAAAACAAAAAACAAAACAAAAATAAAAAATAAAAAACAAAACAGTGTTCTCCATTTTGTACCCTCCTCTGATTGGCTTTCAGTCAAGGAATGAGAGCAGCAAATAACTTTTTAAAAACGTCATTTGGCACACATCCCTGTTGGTTTCCTTAACCAACTAGATGAAAGCGATGAGAAGGGAGAAAAAGTTTTCCATCATTGTCCGTCAAAGTGCTTCAGGGCTGTGTCAGGTCCAGCTGCTCTCTCAATATGATTGGCTGTCAGGATAGGAACAGGCGGACCACTGAAGCGCTCTGAGCGGTACCAGATTGTCTCGTCAAAGATGACCCACTGACATCAGCACTCTGGAAGAGAAAAAGAAGAAGAAGAAAAAAAAACAGAAAAAGGGGAAATGATTTGGTTAGATGCTGAATAAACAAAAACCTAGATACGCAGAAGAAATAAATATTATGACACGTATACACGGTGTCTCTTGTTTATCAGGTTAATTATAATATGTAACAGATTAAAGCATCTGCTTATCAACTGTGGCACACAGTGACCCCAAACTGGACAACAGAAAAATATAAACAGTCAAACAGGCTGAAGAAAGACTGAATTCACAGGGAGAAATTGATAAAGAGAACAGCATTCTAGAGATCCAAACCCTAGGTCTTAATTCAGTGTTTTTTTCTCTGTGTTTGTGTGTACATTGATGGGATAAACAGTATGATTATTCTGCTCCTATACTGACGTGACAATAAGATCACATGGCATGAATGCAACCATCGCTTATTTATATACACTGTGACTTTTTTGCCGTTCTAGTTAAATCTAATTGTCAGACTAAACTGGTGAAACAGTACTTGTAGATCAACATGCTTTACACAAAGTACTTGTAGGCTACACTGATTGGCAACGAGCAAATATATAAAGTTTACCAAAAAAAGACAAAAGAGAATGATTCAAGTTTTTCATTCACTGAGGATTTTGAAGCAAATACATATTTTCAAGCAACGTATAATTAAATGTTTAGTGTGCCATAATTAGTGGTGCTAGACTGTATTCCACTAAAAGTTGATTTATGCCCAAATACTGATTATTTTAGGACAATGATCTGACACCATGGGTATGTGGTGTTGGGTAATGCTGTTTAGCTAAAATTATTTACTTATCAAGACTCATATAATATTGTGGAATTGTAGACAGCAGAAATCCTATCTAAAGCCGAAAAACAATCTTCTGCCAAAACATACTCAAAAGTTCCATCCATCCATTATCTGCTGCTTGTTCCTGAACGGGTTCGTGGGGGGGCTGGAGCCACTCCCAGCTGACATACTCATGATTTATTCTTTTTTTTTTTTTGTCCTGGGAAGTAAGGAGTCAGGACAAGGGACTCAATATTCCCTGGCAATGCATGCTGGGAAGTAAATATAAATGAGCTAAATCTCTGAAGAGCCACTGTTATTGGAGAGGGAACTGTTTTTTTGTTTAAAAATGGGAATTAAAATATCTTTATTTACATGTTGATAATGTTTGTCTCTAAATCCTGAAGGTCTTTGTTGGAAAACATTACTGCAGATAAATATAAAGAACATTTTTTACAGTGCAGTCTCAAACCAACCAAACAGAACAAAATTACACAGAATAAACTCGCTGACTCGACATTATGCAGTCCGACACAAATTTTCGACACCAAAGTATCACAAGTGCTCCGATGTAGACCAGGGATGGGCAACTCCGGTCCTCGAGGGCCGCAGTTCTTCAAATATTAGGCCCTTTTTACACAACAACTGCAATAGGGGAAGAACGCAAAACATTTTACCAGATGTCCATATCGTTTAGACGGGAACAGAGTTTTGGAGGGTAGAAAACGCAAACATTCCAAAAAGCCTTCCAGAGTGGAAATCTTGAAAATGCTCCACCGTCTTGTTGCTGTCTAAACAGGTGACAATGCAAAAGTGCGTTGAATCAGTTCAAGAAAACAACACAACATGGCTTGATCTTCGAGTTAGGGTTAGCAGCAGTTAATGCAGCGCAGTAGTAACGTCGGCGATTGACTACATTCATCACACAGAGTCATTATTCTGTGTGATGAATTATTTTGTATATATTTTGCGTATATAATTACTAGAGGCTTCGTCCATGCTGTTTGTCTAAGTCGAACGGATTCACTCGGCAGACATCTTTTGTCAGTCATCTCGCTCATCCATGACATTAGCTGTGTCCCAATTCAGGATATTTTTAATAAAGCATTTACTTTAAAAACAAACATAACTTGCTGCCGCCTACACTCTAGGCGTGCATACTACAACAGGAAATTGGAAGGTTTGTGCACTTTTGCGTCTCCGTGTGCACGCAGATTTCCCCAACCAAAACAGTCGTGTAAATGCAGAATTAAAGTGAGAACGAAACACTGCTTTTCCATTTTTGCTTTGTAGCGTTTCCGTCTAAACATAGCCTTAGAGCTTTTAGTGGAGTAGTCAGTTTTCATCAGACTTAATTAGAAGGCATGTGCAGAACTTCACATCAGCCTCTGAACAAGTCTGCTAATTACCCAATGATTTGATTCAGGTGTGTTCCAGCAGAGAAATTCCTAACACTTGCAGGACTGCAGCCCTCGAGGACCAGAGATGCCCATTCCCGAATTAGACGTTCAGATCAACGTGTTAGGTGTATTTACTGCATGCAGAATAAATGCCACGTCTCTGTTGAAAGCGTTAATGAAAAGTGCAAAACTGTGTTTTAGCTACAAGCAGGATTATGAGCACCATGAAATATAAGCGAATGCTCTTCAGACTGAGTTTCTTTCTGTAAACCGTGATGACTCATGATGAAGGAACTCCAGCAGCCTAAGGCCAAAATCACAAAGCTTCGAGAGAGTTCCCTGTTTTTTCGCCTTAAATTTCCCAGCAGTGCTTGACTCTTTAATTGCAAGGGGGTACGCTATATTTACTCCCCTCCTTCTCCTTCCCAGCTTGTCTTCATCCTGGTGCAGTGAGCTATATTTAGGCCTCAGTCAGCACAGACGGTGGCCGCCAGCCGGCCAAGCCACGGTGGCCCAAAGCAAAGCAGAGCAGCTCGAAAAGCAGCAACAATAACAAGCCATTGGACCAGAGGATTTAGGCTAGAGTGGAAACACACTGGAGTTTTGCCATAAACACACACACACACACACACACACACACACACACTGCTGAGAGCAGGCACACAAAACAACAGTGAGGAAAGCACTATAATCAAGTGGATGACATTCACTTAATAATGACCTTTCACCAATACAGACATGGAGAATTATCCACAAGGAGGGGAAAAAACAGCTTAATGAAGGCCTCATCCTGATGTACTGAATCACATGATGCAATTAAATGTTTCCTCTCCTGGCTGCACTGCTCAGATATTGGCTTGACCTTCTATTGGCGCTCCGTTCATCGATCTCATCATTTCTCCATACGTGTTCAAATCAATATGATAATGACTGCGTGAGTGTATGTGAGCTTCTCTTCCTTTTCTCTTGCAGACAAATTATAAGACATGGCTGGTTCTGCAGGCCTGCGTCTGGCCATTTTACTGTTCCTTGGCTGCTTCTCTGTGTGTGTGTCTGTGTGCGTGTGTGATTAGGAGAGTCTGGGTCTATGTGACGTCTCAATCGACGGCAGCCTAAAATTGAAAGCCACCCTGTTCTCTGGTCGTAAATCAAGTGTGAATGTGTCATTTTCATGCCGTCGCTGATCCCACATGACATGGGACAGGTCACAGTGACATGATGTAATACTGGTTAGTTGGACTGATTTAAAATATATCTAGTCTGGAAGGAAATGAGATGGACACATTAAAAGGAATCACATGCTATTCTGTATTTGAATTAAACGAAAAAAATCCACAAAAATAGGGTAAAAAAAACTAGCAATACAAGGAGGACAATGTTTGTAGAGACAAAATGTACCAGCATAGACCATCTGTACACACTCCTTATGGAAAAAGGTGAGTGAGAATTGATAAAACATTAATATAATAATACATCTCCAAAGCGCCTGGGCTAATTTGTGCTAATTAGTGACTGGCCGACAATATGGCCGACAACCGTATGATGAAATTGGCCCATAGGTCCAAGGGGCTTATTTGTAGGTCCTGACATAATGCATTTGTGTACCAAATTTTATGCATGTTAGTCAACTGAGCTATATCAATTTAGTTTTTCATGGCGAGACATTGAAATTTGACGCCCCACCCCTTGCAAATAAAATTTCCTATTAGAAGAAATGGCACAAGTTTTAATCACACATGCCCCTGGAGCATCCTGACTAATTTTGGCGTCAGTGGCATTAAAGCCCTAGGACAAGTTAGTTTAAATACGTAAAAAAATGGCGACTTTGACCCAGAATGGATGGCTTCCTGTTTGGTTTGCCGAGCATATGAAACATGTGTCTACATTGTCATGAAGATTGACGACATGCAGCGTCGGGGCAATGAAAATAGTTGGCGCTCTTATTCAATTTCGCCTGAAGTACGCCTGAAGTACGCCAGAATACGTGAATCGGTGCTCAGGCCTAATAAATCTGATGCCAACCTGAAATACTGAGATGTCTTTCAAATGGTCACTAACTGTGACTCACACATTACAGGGAGCAAACTGTTGCAGCAATAGGATAAAGGAGGCCTCCGCAACCCCTGTTTTTCCACAACGGCAGCAGCTTTCCTGCCAGCGACTAACCCCAGAAATTCTCCACCACCCTTATTATACTTGCTTCCATTAAATCATCTGTCCTACCAAGAGGCGAACGAGTTCAGAGGTAGAAAACTGCAACGAGAGCTGTGTCCAGCTATCAAGACAGCTGGAGAGCTGGCAGACCAAACCAGCAGGACAGCTCCTGTGTCACCTCATTTCATTTCTTTCAGCGACGCCAGAAAGTCTGCCAGTTATGAAAATATGTTTGTGCTTTGACCGTAGTGTCCGACAGCTAGGTTAAAAATGATACCCCACCCAAAAAAAGTGATCTCAGAGTATCAACACTTGCCCCCTGTGGGCATCGAGGATGTTCTGAAGAATCTGGAAGTGGTTACTTCATGGAAAGCGTCAGCAGCAGCTAGCTGCTTTCACACTGGCTGCAGTCATGGTCAGCAATGACCCGACTGGATCATGCCTACTGCATAGTTTTCTGTTCATACCATGTTCTAAATGTCATATTTCTGCTAAAAACCAGTCATCATACTTTTCCTCTGTTACATGCTTTAAACAAAACAAAAGCTGATAGTTTTTGAGTTGTAAAAGCAACCAGAAGAAAATAAATCAGTATTTTCTAAAAAGGTCCCTATTTAATCATGCATTAACTTGTACAGAAACAATAGATCTAAACACTAAAGCCACATTGTGAGCCTGAAGGAAGTTAAATCATTCCATTTGGATTGTGCCTGAAGGCAAATTTTAACAGCTCTGGATGGTGACATGAAAGAGTTAATTGTAGGGTACTGGAACAAGCTGAGTGCATTTCAGAAAAGCGAGATTCAGAAACACAGACAAAAGAGGACTCAAATTTTGGTTTCCCAGCTAACAATAGACAACAATGAAGTAGCTAAAACTACGCAGACAAAAATCAGAAACTTCACATCCCTGAGTGACTTTGACATATCATCCACCATTAATTAATCATAGTTTAATCCTAATTAGGAGAAAAGAAATCCTACAGGAACACTTTGATTGCTTTCATCCTCCACATTTTATTGTGAAGATGACATGTTCCTTTCAAACATGCTGAACATGACAACAGCAGCCAAGTTTCAAGTCTGTATAAAAGCAAATCAGTGATTTTGACAAGCCAGAAAGAAACTACACCAGTAAACAGACATAACAGGAAGCAAACCTCGAGCAGGATCACGTAAATCTACTGGTTACCAACTCAGACCAAAACGCTTGCTTATGTCTTTTTAATCTTTGCTGATCACAAATGATTCATAAATGTGTTTCTTCTAGAAATAACTGAGTAAAGATGCATGAAGTTGTTTAGTTTTTTGTGAACTCTGAAGGCAACTACAACTCTGATCTGATGGAAGTTAACACACAGTGTTAACACACAGTGGTCATGCCATCTTTTTTTATTGCCATTATACAGCACAAGACAGAAAATACATTATTTAATCACCTAAAATGTAAACTGTGGTTTGTTTAAACTTCTACACTTGTGTTGACTTAACCTATATTGATAAAAAACTATATGTGCTGTGCTTAGCAGACATGTACACTAAAGGCCTTCAGTGTTTGGGAACCAGAGAGAATAATTTGTTTGGAGTAGACACAAGAAGAGAACTGGGGCTGAGGGAGGTATCAGTCACCTGTCAGGTTGAACACTTTCACAAAAAGATAAGATTTTGTTTAATTTACAAGCTGTAGCTGAACTAAGTCAGAGTTGGCTTGACGTACTTGGTGGGAAATTGTTTATTTTAAACATCCATAAACTCAGAACAATGCATTTTTCTCTATATTTGACGGTAAATTTCCATACATTGCCCACCAGATCTTGTAGCCAAGAGGACATTGTTTGTTGTTGAAAGATCAGTGTGCAGACTTATTACACTTTCACACCCACTCTTTTTTGTGTTCAACTATGCCGCCGTCAATCACACCCACTGCAGCAGAAGCAGATATGCAACCAGCGGCTTTAACAGGAACATGTGCAAAAGCGCGGACTTGTGTGCAGCTGGAAATCTCAAAAGAGGTGTAAATAAAGTGCGAGGGTGTTGCATATTCGAAAAAGATTCATTTTCTTTATGTGATGTTTCTTCCTATATTAGAGGCTGAAAATAGTTCATTATGCAGCAGCATGGTGGGAAAGCATGAATGGGTGTCACGGGACACAGAGGTGCTGGAATGTATAGCGACAGGACAGCGACTGACAGACAAACCAGTACTGCAGAGTCAGGGGGGGAAAATAAGCACATTTGTGGGAAAACTACATCCATTTGCTGCTTCACATCAGTGTATATTTAGATCAGCCTGCCCTTGAATAACGTCTGCCAACCAGTTCTTTAGCCTGTCAGCCAAACAGATCGGCTTTTACATGCCAAACAGTGATAAGAGAAGATGATCGCAACTTTCAGCTATGAAAGGAGGAGCGTCTGAGCAAGCATCTTGAACCATGTGATTTGAAATTGTAAAGGTTTTCATGCATTTAAAAAGTCCTGAGTCAGGTTGCTTTTTTTAACCTTTGACCAAAATACAAAAGATAAGAGGTGGAAAATGGTTTTTAAGCACCAATAAAGATGTTTATTACAATCTCCAAACAGCACAAACTGCAAAATGAATATTTTCCTGGTTTTAAAAGACAAACTATATCCTAAGGAGACATTGAATGTATATTCTTATGGGAATATGTTACATAAACACCAAGTATATAACATCCGAGACTGGTTTTGCAGAAACTGCCACCACTGTTTTTATCAGACGGCATCTTTGTGCAACAGAAACTGGCTACTCCACTAAAGCTGTCATGGGACATCCTATCAGTGAACAGGACACAGAGTTTAAGCCAACTGGACTAAAGGGATTTTTTTAGAAATGTTATCTCATACGGTCTATGTACCTCCCACACATGCTTTCAATGCTCGCTAATTCAAACTAGCAATTTTTCTGTTTGTGTTATGCTGATCCACAGGTTTTGGCACTTTGTTTACACACACACACACAAACACAAACACACACACACACACACACACACACACTATCACACACTAAGTACGGTGATATATGAGTGATAGGAAAAGCAGGTGGGGAAGTCTCTTCTGAGTAAGGTCTTTTCTCAGAAGACTTGTTCGCTCCAGTTTGGGCTCTCTGGCATGGACGGACAAACGAAGTGAAACAGAAGAAGTTGTTACGCCATCTTAAAGAGAGGCAGCTGAGTGGCAGAACTGCTGTTGTAACATTTGCTTCTTTTTCTTGCTTCACTGTGTCAATGCAGCAAAATTCAGCCAAGAGCGGAATTCCTTCGTTACGCATTACAGAACTCTTTTCAGACGGGTTCAAACATGAACGAGAACAAAGAGTAGTTTGTAAACTATAAATTGAATGCACTGGCAGCACCAGTGGATACATAAAAATGATTAATTTATTGCTTAGTAAAGCTGACAAATCCTTATGAAAGGTGAAGTTAACAAGGAGCCAAATCTCTGCTAGCTAGACAAAGCACTTATGATATGGGACACTGTTGCTGTGAATACAGGTATTTCAGGCTTTCATTCACACCAGACAGCCATACTTCTGTTACTTATACAATCACCATCCCTCCAACCTCCCATTTATGAGGAATTATGTAATTTGAATGCAGGCTCATGTCAAACAACTGGTGAGACAAAATCAAAACATTAAATTTGACTGTCTCAATTTCACAACCTTCACTGTTGAGGCTTATTTTGGGGTCATAAAACCAACACCTTAAACTTCTGAACTATATATCCTCCTTCCTGTACTCTTAAATTCTCCCGCCAGTAAAGGTTAGCCTGATGCTAGCCAGGAAAGGTTAGCCTGATGCTAGCTAGTAAAAAGTTAAAATGATGCCAACCAGTAAAAATTTAGCCTGATGCTAACCAGTAAAAAGTTAGACTGATGTTAACCAGTTAAAAGTTAGCCTGATGGTAACTCTTGTCTTATTTCTTGCCCTGTCCCCCTCTCTCTTTCTTTTCCATGCTTCTCTCAAACTGTTTTCTATTGTTTCTTCTGTAAATCAGTTAATACACATTCAAAATGGCTGATCCAATTTCAGGCATATGTTGCTGTGCGCTACAGTGAAATTCTGCCATAAAGTGATGCAGTGTCCTTGAAACCCCCCCCCCCCCCAAAAAAAAAAAATTCAGTAGTAAAGTGTGGTTTCTCAACCCCCGAAACATTGCAGGGCAACTATAACTATGGTAATGTAAATAATGAACGTCAGTGTATCATTGAAAATAGGTTGACACATATTTTGAAGTTCTAAAAGTTACGTATAGTTACTTTAATCAATATCCCCCTTTTAAGAATAGATCAGACTGGGCTTTGTGGAAAGTATTGATAGTAATTGCTTTGGTTTTTTAAATTTATGTTACAAACTTCTTCTTTTTTTTAACTTTAGTCCATATATGAATAAGCAGCACAACCCTGAATAAATACTAATATTGCACCATATTATTGATGGCAAAAGCCTCTATATATGTCTGTTGTATCAGAAAAGATGCAAACATGTCATTCGAGTAATTTAGAAATTTGAGTACATGCCCATGCACTCCAGAGACATTTTTATCAAGCCCATTCGTTTCTAAGTGAATCAAATTTTCTATTGCTACCAAAAAACTCTAACCCATTAATCACAACCAGCTCTGCGTGAGGCTGAGAAGAAAATGAAGACTCCTCCATTTAGTGACTGAAAACACCCGTTTTCTGCTCTTGATTTGACTTTAAATAATAAATATGTTCCCACATGCAAGCTAACCTGATCAGATTGTTGTTTGAGTTGAGCATTTATAGTATCATGAGGGATAGAGAACAGCTCACAAACCTTTACATCTTCGAAGTGACAGGAGGGAGGAGTGTGTGTGGAATCTGGACAGGATTTGGAAATCCTGTTACATGTGTTTAGAAACCCATGCCAATCTGTGTTCCAAAGTGCTTTGGTGTGTGTATTCACGAGACAGATTGCAGTCTCTGGTCCAGTCTGGTGATAAATTGTGTAATTATTAATAGAATGCCCTTGTCGCTTCTTACCGCAATAGCTGCCACTGGTTACAGTTGAGTAAATTATCTTATTTTTATATGACAAATTGAGGCAGAAGTCATCTCTGTGCTCTTTATGAGAAGGTAAAGTTAAGACCACAATATTATAGAGAGGAACCCAATCATTTTCCTGGAGCAGCACTTGGCACCAGTGGAGGGGAAAAACTGTCTTCTTCTTTTAAGTCACTAAATGTTGCTTTATATGGGGAGGTGCAGCTCTCTGCACAAGGGGGAGTAACCTTTAGTGTGATACACACACTGAAATAAAGACCGACTGTGCTGGCATGCACTGATGAGAATAGGTATGAATGACTGTCTGGTGTGTTTCTGTGTTTGACAGTGAATATACTGTAGGTCTCGTCAATGTGCAACAGGAAATTTTAACCCCATACCCCATGTGAAGGCTCTGCTAATGACACCTCTCCTTCGCCTTGTCTCTATGGCATTCGGAGAATCCTCTCCTGCTTTCTATCTTATTCTCCCTCACTCCTCAACTTCTACTACCTTTAGCTGTGATTTTATCTCGCTGATGCTGATAAAATATTGCTAAAAGGAGACAAAATGGGACTCCAACTGATTAAATATGGATCTTATTGGCACATTCTGAAGAAAAGAATTTGCTGATAAATTAGTACTAAAAAATGTTCAAGGTGATAAACTGACAGGACGCTGTTTATTTTATTGTTTAAGAGTTTGAAAGCAGTCAAAGAAATTAGCTAATACCATCTGAGGCTAAGAAAGGCAGGATATGCCAGGGAATAAGTAGAAACTCTAAAATAAACCATGAAGTCCCCTGAAATACTCTCTTGTTATATGTCAGCTCCAGTTACACCAAATAAAAAAACAACAATGCCAACGTAGCATTACAGTGCTAACAGTCATCACATCATCATGGGTTACAAAAACACTGAGCGGTTTGCAGTAAAAAGCTCAAACATGCAAAACTGCTGGTACAAAGGGTTAATTATATCTAAATAGGAGAATAGAGGCCGCTTGAAACAAGAAAACAGCAGCAGCAACTTGAGCAATATGAGAGCAAGAGCCATGGCAACAACAGGATGCACTGCTCATGTGCATAATGTCTAAGTCGATGGACTGCAGGTCACTGGGAAATAAGGATGTGTGAAGTGAAAACTGACAGTGGTGGAATAGAGATGGATGGATTATGGCTTTAAATGAACATTGCTAAAGCCTATTTTTAGACAGGAAACACATTTAGATACAGGTAAATGAAAAATGCCCAATAATTGCTTTTACTGCAAGATATCCCTGCAGCTGGACTCCCTCTTTCAGCCAAAATCACTCTGGACAAACAGTCCAAATGTCCTGTAAATAAACAACATCATGGAATGCTTACCTGCTCTGGAAGTGCGTATGTACTTGTGTGTATATGTGTGTGTGTGTGTTATTTTGTACGAGAGCTGATGATTCATATTCAGATTTTGCTGATCTCCAGAAAGCCTTCAGAACAACTACCATATGCCTGCAGCAGAAAGTGACACACCGTTTCCACCTCGTTCAGACACAGCGGGGACACAGCAAAACGTGGCCATCCAGCCATGCTCAACGTGCCGCACATGACAAACTCACGTCATGCGTCTTTCAACTACCCCTGCGTAGCAACTGGTCATGAATCGAAACAATTTCATTAATGACAAATGAAACTTTGCAGGAACAAAAATCTGTAAACATAACATGTATGCACATGCATGCGCCGCTTCCCAATCATCTCTCCTTCGCCTAACCCGACCATCCATCTCTTCAATGTGTAATTTTGCTTGTTTGTTCTTGACCAGGTATGACTAATGAGTAAACAAGAGTGTTAAGGCTCTTTCATTTCCTCCACTGCCAATTTGGGTCTTTTAAAGCTTCACTTAGGTGCTGTGACGCCTGCAGTGGACAAGAACATTTTGTTGACAGCTTTGGAAAAGGTGTTTGTATGTGCACGTGACACCAGAAATGGTCTTTCTTTGCCCTATGGTAGAGCTTACATCCCATTTCCATCAAGAATAGGAGGATTTTAAAGATGCACATTCCCTCTTATTAGCACGTAGCATGCATCATATAGCTTGAGCCTTTACTGCGTATACCATCCCACTGGTGTTTTGACGCGAGTTATCGCGCGATCTCGGCGAAATCAAGAGGGATTTGGATACGACTACAAAAACAAAGCAATCGTGAAGGTAAT
>JBAMHX010000006.1:10425627-10444212 GCA_037177515.1 Pseudomugil tenellus | reverse complement strand
GAAGCGAGGGGGAATAAAAGATTTTTTTCTCAACCCCACCCTTGCGGGAAGAGGGGTGAGGGGGGGGGTGGTGGGGAGGCCCCCCCCCCCCCCACACACACACACACACACACACACACACACACACACATATTTAGCCTGTCCAGCGGCGCCTCTTGGACTGACCAAGCTGCCAATACTATTTACTCCCCTGCCTCTGTGTTCTTGTATGTGTGCGCCAAATGCATGAGAATAAGGCACTAGTCAGTCAAAACATGACTAGAGTACTGAGGGTTTTACTACCTAATTACCATTTGCTTGGAGTGGAAGCTCAAGACTAACACACACACACTCACAGATAAGTGACTGCAAATGGAGCCCTAAAAAGGAGCCTTTTACCAGTCGTGTACCCTGAAGAAGGGCATTTTGTTGATAAGTGACATTTAAATATTAAATGGTTAAAAAAAACCAACCTATCATGAAGGAATATTTACACTAAAAACTACAAAAATACCATATTTTTCCTTTTCAGAATGATCTGGAAAGAATTGAAAAGTGCTTTTAAAATAAAAGAACTGCTACCTTCTGCTAAATTCCTCAGACAACATGGTATCATTATGTCACCGAGGCTTTTAAGAGAGGATTTTCCCAGAAAGCCGCTCCATTTAAAATGATCTCTTTGCAAGTAATTTATCATTACATTTTCCCCTCTTACCTCACATCTTCAACACTCTAACAGAAACAGATGTTTTGGTCATACATCTCAGAACAAGAGAGGGAGACACTAAAGGTGACCCTGGATAAACGTAGATGCAATCTACAAGTCAGTATAACATCGGTTTTATCTGCCACATTGCACTTGGTATATTCTCAACTATAAAATACACATGCAGCATTTCTTAAAACATCTTGGGAATAAAGTTCTCGGTTCTCTTTGCTGAATACATTATGGAAAGAAATACTTTGTGAAAAGGAAGAACTGAATGACTTTTGTTTGAAATTCTAATCATTTTTGCTGACTGTTAAATGCAGCACACACACTTGGAAAAAACATATTTTGTCTCCATTTCATAGTAAGAGTGAAGAAATAGATGAAAATTTAATGAAAATTCTTAGTCAATTCAGATTAGTAGATGAGGATATAATTATAACTATTTTAAATAATTTGTGTAAAGTTTATTTAGCAATAAAAACAATCCAAAACTTTTTTCTGCACAATTTTGCTCCAAAAAAAAAATCTAAGTTTGTATATGTATAAGTCATTATACATCTTAGCCTGCAACACATTTTAACATATTCAAAACTGTCCTGCCACAATTACCTGTATGGTAAACATAGTCATATATATGCTTTTAATTGCAGACTGCACAATTTTCTTGTACTCGGATTACACCGACGCTCCCTGTAGATAGATGAACATGTAACACTTTGGCACTATGTTTAGTGATTATTCACACATTTCTAGCGACCCTATCAGGAAGTGACTATTAACACGTCTAGCAACTTTTTCTTGTATTACTGAAGACTTGTGGTGAGTAATCTGAAAGCATGTAACAATTTCTCACCAATTTCTCTTTTGTTAGCAGCAGCTGCTGCACAAGTTCCTCCACCGTCCAAAATACACACAGGAAGCTTGCAATAGTATGTGTCTGCAGCCCACGAAGCATCCAGCTTCAAGCTGCAGGCAGAGCAAGAGGTGATCACTTCAGCCACAACAGTTTGACTGCCTGTCATATATTCATGTCTATTAACGAAGAGTGTGGGCAGAAACATTTTAAAAGTACTGCAACATGTTGTATATTGAAGCTGTTGATAGCATATTTTTTACTTTTTCAACAATTTTGAAAAAAAAAAAATCGACATTAATAGAGTCTACAATCTACTAGAGTACAATATTAATATCTGTGTCTATTATTTGATTTAGTCATCCACTAAAATGCATTATCTTTTGCTTTTTTGGGGCAAAAAAGCAAAGCGATTTAGAGATTAATTTAGTCTGTAATTAAATTTTTTTAAATTATTTTTTTAAAAATTAAATTATTTTTTTAAAAAAAGGATCACTTTCCACCTCAATGACTTAATCTCACTCTTTGTATATAAATATATTTTTTTTCTTTTAGTTTGATGACATCAAACCATCTTTGTTGAGTGTAATAATCTTTGCTTAAAAATTTGACGCTCGAGAGGATCATATGTGCTTAACTTAATTATGAATGAAGTACTTGTAAGGGGATTAATTGATAAGCAGTTGTCTGTATATGTGAGGATGTAAGTGATACCCATGTAGTGCAGCGAGGGTAAGTGTGTGTGTGCGTTACTCCGAGGCCTGGAAATGGGACAAAACCCCCACTGGGTTTGTGGAATTACTGGAATTACAAACACACGTTTTATCAGCTGATCTGTCCTTCCTCTGCTTCATGTGACGAGCTCCAGAATGAGGCTGATATGGTTTGAATACACTCTTAAAAGTCACATAAATACAATATAAACATGTGTTTCTTTGCCTTTATCATCAAAAAGACACCAAGTGGATTCCAGGAGCAGCTGGAGCGTGTGTGTGCGAATGTGTGTGTTAAAAACTGGTATGTGGTGGGAGATGAGTGACGCAGGCTGGTCAAGGTCTTGGGAAGAAGACTAACTGAAAACAAAGACAAGCAAGTGATGATACTTTGGGAGAGAATTTGTAAAAAAGAGAAAGACACAAGTATTGACATACGTGTGTTGACGTCACTGGTTATCACCATGGTAACCAGAACACACTTCTCTCCACGGAAACAGTTTCTATTGTCTAACTTTTTTTTCTTCCATCTTCGACCATTTGAGTAAAAAACATTTAAAACTTGGTTATTTTGCTGCTCTGCGTCACCACTTCGTCTTCTCTTCAACATTTTTCTTTCTTTTTGGTCTTCTGTCAACAAAAATAAACACATTCATTCTCTACACTTTGCAGCTTTTTTTCATCTTTAGTATTTAAGCATCAACAGCACTTAATAAAATTGCTGTTTGATATCTCTTAGAATGAGGCAAATATTAATAGCACAAGTTAAATATGTAGCAGTGATGGTAAATATTTTCTCTGCTGTCTGCAGAAGGAGAAAATTTTCCATCTAAGAGGCGAGGGCGGGCACATCTAGAGCACTTCAACTCATCAGCAGTATGACTTAGATTAGTCTGAGAGGAGGTGTATGAAGTTTCATTAAATCTGTACACTCTGCATGGCAACTCACGCCCAACACACACATGGCGGAATTTAAGACTTTTCATCCTGTACAACCAAACCACCCATCTCCTTTGTCACACACTCAGGGGAAAATGATTATGTGGTAACACACCAGGACTTATGTGGGCTTTGTGAAATGTCTATGATTCATTCGCTTAATGTACCTTCTGATTTACCACACATTATTATTGCAAAGCTTCATTTGATTTTAGATGGTATCTGGTACTTTTACTGGTACTGGATAGGAATGTGACACTGGTAATCATTGAAGGATCAAAGAGTATCACCACATGAAGAACTGAATGCCACAAGATTGCAAATATTTCCATTCTCAAAACACAATGCAACCCTCTGTAATGTTCAGTCAGACTCATAATGATCAGTTTTTATCCCGTCTAGTAACCCTTAAAACTTCAAGCATTTCTATTTAGCTAGTTTTAGTCTGCCTGTTTATTTATTTTTAATGTAAAAATACATATAGAACCTCAAACCTTTGAAATACAGTCAACATACTCACAGCATTTTCTCCAGGACAGCCTCAGTAGTCAGATCATCAGGCTAAGATGGTGTAAAATGATTGTATTAGTAGATATGGCACCATAAAGGTTCACCAGAAAAAAAACAAACAAAATGAATTTATTACCAACAGTACTTCATAGAGACGACAGAGACCAAACCTTTTATCATCTGCAAACTGATATCCCAACAAGTCATAGCTTGTAGGGATTAAATATATATATATTATTACTATTTACAGTGTTTTTTATTTCTTTTTACAAAACTAACTTCAGCTTGGCTTGTTTTTGGCACCACTGTGCAGCACATAAAGCTTCTTTGCTTTGCGCCAACCATAGAGGACTTTTATTTTTCTACTTCTTACACATTTAAATTCCTTGTAAAGTGTTGATAACTGGCATCTCTTAAACATCACAGTCAGTTTAAACTATTTCAATGTTCAAATGTTATGCAAGATGTGGCTGAAATTGAAGCAGTACTATTTGTCAATCACATTTACTTGAGTTTTAATTCCACTCTAATTCCAAAAAAAGTTAATTTTGCTTTAAAAAGACTAATAACAATGTAGCCAGTTCCAAATAAAGATTCTGGATTAAACTTAATTTAGAATAAAGTGACTGTTTTATTTTCCTTTTAAAGTCGGATTAATTCATTTCTCCATTGTGTAACTCGTCATTCCGAGTTAATTCAGAGCGTTCTATGCACGTTAGTTACCCTTTTCCCGCTGCGATTACGCATATGTGCAGCCCTCTCCCTCTCGTCTTCGATTATTTTTCTTCTCCTCAGCTACTAAAAAAGTGAATCCAGCTAGTACTTCAAAGATATAATCAAAATTGAAGTGAAAATGCTTGTTATGATGTTTCCAGGTAGCCAAAAAAGCGAGAAGCAGGACAGGGTTTGTGTATTTCCAGTATACGTAAGTGCGTCACTTTCACAGCCAAACCTCAATTCAGAATTAATATTTTAATTTAAACTCAAAGAAAACTACTTTAAGTCACAATTATTAATTGCACATTAAAAAACAGCATTAAAAAGTAAAACAAACAACCTCTTGGTGCATAAAAACTCACTATTGTTCCACAGTTACAGGAACAAGGTTAGCCTGAACAGAAACGTGTGCAGAAACTAAAATTAGCAGGTTAGCTGGGAATGTTACATGAGCAATACGACCCAACATGAAACACGTCCATACAATAAGAATCAGAATTTAGACTGAGTAGATTGCATCTATCAACAAACCTGATCCATCTCTGCAGCACCTGTTGCTCAGTCATGTTACAAAGTTAGAACATTATTTCCCTTATGGCACTAGAAGAGGCTACAAAGTGATACCGCTGCTGCGTGTGACCGCTTCCAACTGGCCTGTACTTGGACAGTGATTTGTTTTGTTAAAGTCAGACTGCTGACTGTTGCCGGCCTTCGCCGTGTCACACTGATCTCTGCAGTGAGCACTGGTGCATGTGGCAACTTGATCATCTGTCACAAAGCCTTATTTGTGTGTTTTTCGGTAATCAACCCGGATTATTCCTCAAGCCCATAGTGTTGCCTAATTGGATGGAGGCAAAGGGTTGAAATGAGACGATGCTGCGGCTGTAGTGTCTGGGGAGGCAGATGATCTCTGATTGAAGCCTTTGAGCTCTCTAAAATATACATACAGAGTGGGACAGACACCTACACACACAACCTTCAACAAAACCAAAAAACCCAAACACAGGAGAGTTGTTGCTATGCACGGTGTAACTGCGTCACCAACCCGAACAGACCACCCAAACAAAGCAAACTGGACTTCAGAGAAGGACACATCCTTGACTTTTAACAGAAACAAACGGCCCTACTCACAAGAGCCACAGTGGCTCTGCTCTGCAATATCATCTTAAGACATCTAAAAGAAAAAAAGAGAAATAATATTAGATAAACACAAAAAGCTGGCTTTTGTTTAGCTAAACCAAAGAGGAAATGGATTCAGGCTTCGCAGCTGTCCTCATGTAACCGCACGGCTTGTTCTCCATCTTTCTCTGTCGACAAATCAGTTATGCAACGCCATAATTAGGCTAATGAAGGAAACTTGCGTTCACGTCCATCTTAAAATGGATTATAGATTAGCTCAACACAGGACACGGTAAATAAATAAGTTAAAACATAACTGAAATAAGGCTGTTAAAAGGCATCTAAATACCTAAAACGCACCATTTAATTACTGAGAGGCCAGAGGATTTAAAGTCAAGCTTTGGCTTTAGGCTCCACATGTTTAGCTCTGCTGCTTCTGCCGCACATCTGTGCGCGCCGACACATTTTGCATTAATATGAGCAGAGTGGTGAGTCACTGCGCTGAGACACCGGCTCTGCGGAGAAGAGCCTCCAGCCCGCAGCAAAACATCTCAGCCGACAAACAAGCAATGGCACACACGCATATTTATCCGCTATACCCGGAGCCTAACCCTCTTTGGGAGTCATGTCCTATCCACGTGGTCAGTTTTACATAATGCTACTAGTGCCGTCAGTGCAAACTAATGTTGGCTTGGATTACACACTCGGCAAGGCGAGCCCGTGGCACACAGGGAGACAGTGTTGTGTGCAGAGGAATGAATGCAATGAATGTGCTGTTTGTCACAGCTGCTAACCATAGTCGATTATCATAATTGCTGTAAGTGGTTACAGTTTGATTTACTAACTAAATAATACAATTATTTAGCTTCATGTAAAGAAATCAGATTTTGTGATAATGTATTTGCATAAGTGATTGTGATCATGTAATAAACCTGACGAATCAGCTTGAGACATATAGTTGTTATTCTCTGCTGTAATTTTAATCTAAACTCAAGCCAATAAAAACTAGATACGCTTCTTGTGATCAAGTTGTAGTTTAGTCCAAAAAAAAAAC
Organism: Pseudomugil tenellus; assembly: GCA_037177515.1. Lineage (NCBI taxonomy): Eukaryota > Metazoa > Chordata > Actinopteri > Atheriniformes > Pseudomugilidae > Pseudomugil > Pseudomugil tenellus. Next base: position 10,437,616 of record JBAMHX010000006.1, on the reverse strand, counting down.
AAAAAAAAAACCCAAAACAAACCTCTTGATGTTTCTTCAGTTTGAAAGAGGACTCATGTGATTATTAATGTTATAAGTTAAATATTCTTCATCCTCCTTATATTTGGAAAGCATCAGCACACATTGTTTATTCTTTGGATAATTTCAACAAAATTCAAACTAATACAGATCAAAACATTAATGTCAATGTCATCAGAAGGACTGCAACAAGGGTATTTGGAAAAAGGCAAGAACTCTGGATGAGGTTAAGAATAGATGACTATATATTAAAAGGAGAAAAAATAAGAAAATAAATTAAAAAAATTAGTTCTGATTTCATGTTTTCATTAATTAATGCACAAAGTATAAATAAATCTGTGGACATCTCATTAAAAAGGTATCAGGGTTGTGTGTGGTCATACCAGGAAGTCTGTTAATTATATCCCAAAATGGAGTATCGGGAATATTATGGCTTTGCCCCGAAACCAGGTTTTCCGCAGATCCTTTGTGTTAACGCGATAACTTGAACAATATACAATTCAGTTTTCATGTTTTGCATATGTATAAATATCATAAAGTGTGTGTGATTTATCATTTTCATGTTGACCACCAGAGGCGCTCAAACCAGAAAACTGTTTTGGCTATATGTCTGGAACTATTTATCCAATTGACCTGAAATCAAGTGCAAATGAAAGGAGGTGACTTGAAGGTGTGTCACATAATAACTTTATACCTGAATGTTTCTGAATACCTGAATGTTTCTGAATGTATTGTATATGTAATCAAGGATTGTGGAAATTGAAGATTGGGGGTTTTTGGGGATATACCTTTAGCAGTTGCATCCGACTGCATTATTTCTGGTTACCTTAAAAGCTGTTTCTTTTTGTGTTTCTTTTCACTTGACTTTGAGGGAAAAAAATTAAATGAATAGATGCTGATTGGGTTAAAACCCATTCAAAGTAATCATTTTAAAAAAGCAACAAGAAATTATGTCAAAACATCAGGATAATTATATATATATATATATATATATATATATATATACACACACACACAGAGAGAGAGATATATACATATAAGACACATAAGAAGTCTAGAAATGACAAGTCAGCACACCCATTTCACTGATGCAGTTAGTCAGTTTCACATCAGTTTTACCCAATTAGGTAACAGTAAACAGATCCACCCACCTCACCTCTGTGATCCGTCAGCAATATTTATGTGTTGCACCTGACAACAAGACACAATTCTATTCTTCAGTGCAGAATAAGAGCCATATTTTCTCTGAGGTAGATTTAAATTCAGCTCAGATTAAGTTTGCAGAGGAGCTTTGTGTACAAAACGTCATCTTTGTGGGGAAAACCCTGTGTCCCACCAACAGGACATCTTGGCAAAAGTATCCCCTCTAGAAGGTGAAGACATACAGTATTTAGCTGGCTTGGGCATTTTTGGAGAAGCTTCTTGGAGCAATGCCGGCTTTAATTCAAATCTGAATTGTGTCCTAAAAATCCCTTTCAGTAAAATGTTTTACTTCTTTTTCCTAGAAGTGACAACACTTCACACATCGACTATGTAAAATGTAGGAAAGCTAAACCACAAAATGCACAGACATCACATTTGTTACCCCTTAACCTCAGCCAACGTTACTGGAGGGTAAACAGTTTACTGTGCTTTTGGTCATTATCTAAACTATGAGGGGGTTTTTCATGTCTTGCACATTACATAACAGCTATCCAATAGTATTTTTCCTGGCACACATCCCATTACTGATGTTCAATTTTAGCCTTTGCCCCCCTTTTCTTAAAAGAGCTCACCCCTGGGATATAAACATAAGAGGGGAAAAATCCCTATAATTACAGCAGATCATAAAAAAAACATGCACACAGACATAGATGTTTGTAACCTATATTTTTGTCATAGCAGAAAGACTGGTCGTTATGGACCAACTAGCCATGTTTGTTTTTCATTTTTGTTTTCTCCTTTCTCTGATGGCTGCAGTAAAAGTAACGACTCCACTTGGTAATATACTTTTGAAGAATGGATTGTAACGTGCTGTGGAAGGCGAATACAAGCAATAAAATAAAAAGTTTTCATGCCGATATGTAGAACAATGGAGGGAATAGTTATCCAAAAGGAGGGAAAGGAATTCCAGAAATCCGTCTGCATAGATGTCAAACAAGGACAGACAGGAAACTACACAGAGTCCAAAAAGTAGGATGAAAATAACATTTAAAAATAGGAAAATATGGGAAAAGCAAAAAACGGAAAAGATGGAAATCTGTCTGCAGGGGAGACGTGTCAGAAGTGTCTGCTAGTCTTTAGGTTTGACCATGCTGAAGCCTTCCATCCCAACACAGAAACACACTCAGACAAAAGGATCATTTATTAGAGGAGGAAAGAGGGGGAGGCGGGAATGGAGGGATGAAAGGACGGGGGAACACTGTACAGAGGCATTTGAGAGCTGTGTGAGTGAAACATTGGCCACATCTCAACATTCACAGCCAATGTGTAACATTCTCCCCCGTGCTGTCCCACTGACGTTCTCAGCAGCCCATATGGTCCCCCTGTGGTAGTCTGCTAGCATTTCTATTTAAAAACACCTCCTGCTTCCACCGATTTGCCCACCATTTCCCAATAAAAGACGCCACACCAAAGCATGGACGCAGACAAATGGTTCGTTTCCATATGTGGGATCTCTGAAAAGCAATTGCTGCGCTCACCGCCGCAAGATCCCAGGATGATTTTTTGCTAATGCCTTAAATTCTTCATTAAATCCAACTGTGGAGCCGAGCTATGAAATGTTTACCACAAAAGCCCCAAGAGGTTTAACTCCGACACAACCTACAGTACAGATCATGTTGAAATAAGCAGACCTACGTAAACAACTAGGCCTGGCAGGGTGCATTCATCACAACATCCTCGTTATGGAAGGTTACATAGTCTTACGCTAATACGTATGAATGCACATCTTCATATAAATGCCACTTTATCTGCCTAAACCGCAGGAATCTGCTTCTTGAAGAGCGCATTTAGTGCAGACGGCAGTTCAACATGAATGTTTCTCTATGAGGAAATGTCTCCCAGTGAGTTAGCTGAGGAATTGTTTAGGTACTGTAGTCCCTGCTGTGGCTTAGAAATTTTTCAACACAGCAGGAAAAAAATGTAAATATACAAAGAAATTGCATTCTCTGGCCAATCTGACCCCCTCATGAAAAGAGCTACACTTACAGAACAAATGCAGACATATACAGTACTTTTCCTGCAGCAAGAAACCTTCATCTTATGTTTGAGAGCATGAAGGAGCTTTGTCTGAAAAGACCTTTTGTTTAACTTTAACAATCTGTCAGAGGCCAAATCTACTAATCTGGTGACTCTATTTGACTGCTTACATAGCATAAAACCTTTAGCCATCTGTAAATAACAAAAACTAAAACATTTTAATAAAAATAACAATAATAATGATGAAATGAAAAAAGTACAATTAAATAAAACAAAGGTTAACCTTTTTTTTTTTAACTTCAAGAACGCTTCAATGGCAATTTTGAATGGTTTTCTTCGCTACCAGTTGTGTTCCAATGAGATGTGTGTCACAGTTCTCCCGTTTGAAAAACAATAGCTCAACCAGAGCAGAATGATTCTGATGCTTATCACAACGTGAGGAACAAACAGGCATTCAATGTGCACCCAAACATTAAATTGAATAGCTGAAGTGAGTAGTGGGATAGCACAACAACTTAAACCATTTCCAGAATACTGACATTTATCAGCAAAACATCTGGCCTTTTAACATCTTATCTAATCAAATCCTGTTAAAAGTGACTATATACCAAAGCCCAGACAACAAAATCCATTTATACAGGATGAGCCGATCCATATGCAGACAGTTAAACAAATCAGACAAGTGACCATATTTTTTTATCTGGCATCAGTTAAACCATAATTACAATTACATATATGAAAATAGATGGTGTATTCTTTTCACTATGTACATGAGACAAAACATTTTTTTTTGGGGGGGGGGGGTCAGGATGGAGGGGGGGGGTTGACAGAAGAGGAGTAATAGAAAAGAAAAAACATGTAAAACTGAATATTTGAGATGAAAATATAAGTGGAAAACCATACCTGTTCCCTCTTTGTTTCCATTTTGATGTGTCCGCAGCTCTTCTGATTTGTAGAAGTCAATGCTGGCATACGTATTGAGGTTAGAATTGTTGCTGCTGCCAACTGCCGCACCCACTACCCCGACACCAGAACCTGCGCCCACCACAGAGAAAAGCCGAGACGAGGCCTGGCTTCCCGAGGGCCCATCCAGGCCTGGGTGAGGACTCTCTTTGTTGACTAAGTCCAAGTCTATGTAGTTAAGACCTTGCTCTGTGGATGCAGTTTGATTGTTTGTGGGGGGATCAGTCACAGCACCATTCCCCCACAACATGCTTTCAAAGCCCAGGCGACGAACAACGGCCTGGGTGTGTTCTGGAAAGAGGGAGGCAGTTGAAGATGAAGTAGAGGTAGCGGTGGGTAGAGAAGGCGGGGCAAGAAAGGTTTCTGAGCAGTGGCGTCTGCGTCCTTGGGGGTCAGCTCGGATAACTTTAGCCCCTTGGTCTGGGTTAAGTGCTGATTTACTTAGCTGAAAGTCTAGACCCCGAGACAGCACTGAAACAGAAGGATCAGTTCTGGTAGGAGATGGGACATTGGGCGAGATGCTGGGTGATGACCTAGGAACAGCGTTGTTATTCAAGCTGAAGGCCATTTCTGTGTAGTCACCACAGGATGTAGGGGACTCTGTCACTGTGCTTTTCTGACGAGGGGCCTCAGCCACTTCTACAAGCTCTTCACAAGGACTAGTAATACCTTCCTTACAGGCTTTAGGGGCATGAGAAAGAGCTGGAGGTGTGGGAGGGGTGTGAAAAGCAGGGAAAACCGATGAAGTAAGGGACAGGGGCGAAGGGGATGGGGAAGGGCCCAAGTCCATGTTGACGTATTCAGAAGCAGATATGGGTGTGATGGGGGTAGATGGACTATGAGATAGTGGGATAAAGTTTCCTACGCAAGAACTTGGTCTATTCTGAGGATGATGGTTGCTTGTGCAATGCAGTGAAGATCCCTTTTTTGTTTGTTTTAGACCCCTGTCACGCCCTACTCCAACCCCTGCATGGCTACACTTCTCCCCTTTAAATTCAATGCTTACATACTCCCCCGGGCTTTTAGGTTCTGGTGGCAGAGGGTTCTCACGGACCCTAGGAAGAGTGTTAGCCTTGGAAACGTCAACAAACAAGCTTACTGGTCTGCTTCTAGTATTGCTACTCGGCTTTGAGAACCCACCAGAGCTTCGTCTATGAGGTGTCTTGCTTCCATCTTTGGACTGAGAACTGCTTGTCATGCTACTCAAAGCCTGAGAAGTCCGGTCATCACTCTCCCCAAGACTCTCACTGCTGGCTGAGCTGGAGGAGTATGAAGATGAGGAGAGTGACAGGTGACGTCCTGCCACTGAACTGCCTGCCGCTGGTTGCTCCTGACGCCCTACAGTAGTTCTACCAGTACCCACTCCCCTACTACAAGTCCCATTGGGCCTTCTCCCACGTCCTGGCCCATCATCAAAGTGTCCAGCAGAAGTATTATGTTTGTATGACCGGGGAAGAGAATAGTAAGAGTAAACCATTTTAGGGGTTTGTTGTAAATTGGTTTCCAAATGGCAGGCGTGCTCAGGAGGGGGAGGACTGCCATTTGCAGACCTTGCACTAATTGGAGACATGTTCATATAGTCACTGCCAGCCCTGCTGCCTGCACTTCCACTGCCAACCCAAGCCCCTCCGGAGAGACCCCCACGCTGGTCTGGGGAGCAGCTACTATTAGGGGACATAATCATATAGCCATCTGAGGGTGGCAGAGGACAGATCTGCTGTGGAGGAGACACGCTGTTGTTTGGGGTCATGGCCATGTAGTCATCAGAAGGTTTGGATTCTGAGTCTGGGACAGAGACAGCTAGTGATTGGGATAAGGATGCTGGAGGCTGTGTGACTCCAGGCAGCATAGACATATACCCACTATCCATGCTTAAAGCTATGCCACCACCTGCTCCTCCAACCCCATCTGTTTTAAACTCCCCTGCCACATCCAAGTACCCTCCTCCCCCGACACTAGGACTTATAGCAGACTCCTTCTGTGTGGAAGAACAGCTTGAAGTAAAGGACTCTCGGCTGGTGCTCCTTGACATTACGGCATAGTCAGCTGAATCTTCATCTGCGGGATCATCACCTCTGCGCTGGTGTGGGGCTAGTCTTTCCAGGGCCATGGGGGGTAAGGAGGCACGCTTGCTCAGTAGCCTGCGTTCAGCTTCACATTCACGACTGGAGGAACGACGCAGCACTCTTCTGGACTGGGGCTGAAAGCCACAAGCCGGTGTTCCTGATGCGGGTTGGGAGCTAGACACCAAAGGCCCTTGGTTACTGTTTCCACCACCACGATGGCCCATCAGGATATAGTTTGCTCCATCCTCACCAAGAGACTGGCTGTCAATGCTACCAACCGAGCTTCCAGGGAGGCTTGGGGATGGGAGAAGCGTGTGATCCCCTGGACTGGATCCATACTCGTCTGACGAGCCATAGTCACTAGGTGAGCCTGAGATGGATGCATGATGAGAGGGGATACGACTGTAGGTCCCAGACCCTGTAGCAGTACCAGCTGATGTTATTCCCCCAAACTCAGAATTATGCCCAGAGCTAGATGACAGACTTGGGCCTGGGGAGGGGGCTGGGGTGGAGATGGAGCGCATCAACCCAAAAGGTGTTTTGGCAGATGTGGTTGGGGCTGAACGAGCTGATTTTGACCTGAGGATTGGGGTGGTGGAACAGGACCCATTGGTGGACGGACTGGAGTTCACACCATGGAGGGGGTTGGATCCTCCTAACCCATCCTCACCTTTCCCTCCATCGCTGGCGGTGCGAGACCTTGGGAAGCTATGCCGTGGGGTAGGTGAAGCATTGGCACTGTTGATTGGTGCTCCACCATTAGCTCCTCCAGGAGGCTCAGTTCGGGGTCGACGGATAAAGCCAACCTGACTGGGAGGAGGGTTGGGGTGATGGCGGCGTGAGGGAACGCTGATCGGATTAGAAGCAGTAGCACCTCCTCCAGGGCCAGAGTTTGACTGAGACTTGCTGCGTTGGCGGAACTCCTCGCTCAATGCCTTCATGGCCTCTAGTAAGGTTTCGTGCATGTTCTGGGCCACCACTGAGTCATCCACCTAGAAAATCACATCATAATAATCACTAACAGTGAAATCATAATCCATGTGTATTCATTAGGGATTTTCCCTCTCTAAGTCACACATTCTTCAGTATCCAACCAATTATTATAGAAAATTTTTATTTGAACTTTGAAATTTCAGAATATCCTTCCCATGTCCATTTTGTGCAAATATTAACTATCCACTGGATTTAGGACAGGCCTCGAAAGTTGCTGTCCTGCAGGTTTTGGATGTTTCTTGCAGCAACACACCTGAATTGGATCAAGGAGTCAACAAGCTTAGGCAGACATTTAATCTGAATCTAAAACCTGCAAAAATTATGTTTCTTTAAAGGCTTTTACACACTTGGAGCGATGCAAAAAAAACAACACGAACCTGTGAATAATTTGACAGCAAAATAAGGACGTTTTTATATGTGCACACCAGGTTCGATGCGAATTTGCGAAAAAATTCTGAAAATTGTACAATAAACTCACACTGTGAGAAAAGCTTACATGGATTCCGCATCAAGTAATGACGACGTTGTGCTTTTGCTGGAAAAAGCTAAGAAAAAAAAAAGAGTGCATTGGGTGCATCGGATATAAGAAAAGAGAACGTGGGGAATTTAATTGTTTATTCCAGGAGCTGAAGCTGAACCACAGCCGCTTCAGGATATCCTTTGGGATATAAATGGGGCAATTTGAGGATCTGCTTCGGCAACAAGCTCCCAACTAGAAGAAGCAGAGAAGTTATTTCAGAGTGCCTTATTCAATTCAGACCACGATGTTTTGACATGGTTGCCATGGTGATACAAAGTTTGAATGAAGAACCAGCAATAAAGACAGTTTTACAGCTCATAATCAGGTCTGGGGACGCTGTCGACGTGCCTTCTCTGATTGGTCGATTATGTATCTGTCTGATGTGCATATTAAGAAAACCGACCTCAGATCAACAAAGTAAAACTCGCAAAACCACTTGACGGAATTTCCTCACTGATGTGAAAATTCCTGTTGACTTGATACTTATCTGATAAAAACGATTGCTGTGCAAAGCATTCAGACGAAATATTTGGAGTAGTTGTGTAAAGGCATTAAGAGTAGAGCTGGACACCCCTGATTTAAGCCCATGCTATGCTCCTTTCACCCAGATGAAGAAAGTCTTTTAGTCAAGGAACTAAGATTTATTTAGATTATTTGCCACAGAAACCTTCTTGCTATGAGGGTTTTGGGGTCAAATGAAGATGTGTCAACCTACTTTATTCTCGCTGCGGCTGCAAACTCATTATTCATCATTGACTCATTAATCCAGCGCTACACTCCCTGTTGACAGTTACGATCAGCGAGTGATAGACGCCTAAGACTACCATCACTACGTGGGCCTAAATCACAAGCAAGACTCTTTTCCTCTGTTGTTCCTCGGTGGTGGAACGAACTGCCAAACTCTGTTCACTCTGCAGAGTCCTTATCTACTTTCAAAAGCAGGATAAAGATGCAGCTCTTTAAGATTAAACATTTCTGCACTTAGCTGTGATCAATAGAAATTATACTAACTTGGGAAATTTGTTCTAGCTCTTTGCGAAAACTCAGATCTAATGAATATAGGGAACACACACAAAAAATAAAATAAAATTTAGTGCCCCTAGGATTGCAGGCATCACCTGTGCCCAACTAGACTTCCAGCAGTTCGACTGCACTTATCTATGATGTCCCTAATGTTTGATTTAGTGCTTGTGTTGTTCTTATTCTCAGATGTAAGTCGCTTTAGAGAAAAGCGTCTGCTAAATGACTGTAATGTTATGTAATTCAAACTAAAATAATGATAGTGTAAGTAACTTTTCAAACTTCTGGTTAGCTTTAGTTGTGTTAAAATGTGTACACAAATACATTTGGCAGTCCACAACTTCATTACTTCACAGACAAGTCAGATATCCCTTTTGACTGCACTCCAGCCATTTACTAGACAGACTTTGGATGAACACAAAGAGAATATCACTCAAAAAGCAAAGTAAAGTATATCTGGAAAAGTGAGGACTCAATCTAAACGAACAGTGTTTTTTTCAGCGCTGTTTTTGCTGGTTTATGTGGGAATTGAAGGTAAGAAAAAAATGTAACATGTACAGCTAATTACAGACTTACCTGCATCCAGAACTCGCCCGGGCCTGTCATGGCGGAGCGCCCCACCTCAACGAAGAAGAAGTTTTCTGAATGGCCGCAGCGTCTCACATTCATCAACTGCAGCACAACGGCAGCGGCATCAGAGTTCAGCTTCACAAAGTTGACCGTTTTGTCAGTCAGGCAAAGCCGATAGATGCCGACCAAGTTCTTGGCTTGACCCAGGCCTTTGGGCCACACCTTCACTTGCCACACTTCTTTAAATGCCGGTCCCGGATTAGGTGGTCCATAGTCTCCCGTTGCTCCACTGTCATTGGGGTTTTTACCTTCAGGGGACAGAACAGACATGAGCGATAAAAAAAAAATGAGGATATCATTAGAAAGTATGACATGGCAACAGCAATGACACGACCTTCAAGCACCTATGCTGACAGCATCCAGCAGGTGAAACCACCACTATTTACCCATTTCTGGAAGGCAAGGTACCTTTATTATGTGAAATGTGCTGATTGTTGAGGTTTTAATCGATTTCAAACCAGATCTGAGTTCAAACTACACATGCAGCAGCTTGTAAAGCCGCTTCATTTTACCTGCAGGCTTCATATCTGAGGTCTCATTTGTCAACCACAAAGACATCCAAAGTCCAGGCCGCTCTCACACGCAGAACCAGTGTGGAAAAACAGACACTGCTGACAGCTGCATAGGAATGATGCTTATGGAAGAAAAGCAACAGTTGCGGAAAACTTTAGAGAACGGACTTGGAAAATGTTTCACAAGTAAATCTCTGCCGCACTGCTTTAGAAAATAGAACAAAATGTTGAAGGCGTAAAAAAAAAAAAAAAAATTTACAAGAGACCAAAGAGCCCGAAATGACCTTGTAAACTAAGACATTGTGTTTTAGCCACAGCATAGCCAGTCTATTCACCCCTTGTGTTAAGTGCTGTATTCAGACTGCACTGAATAACTGAAGCAATAACTGATTTTTTAACCCCTTCATGTTTGTAAGCCTGTTTTCTGAGTTTTTAAATTTACTACACTGTTCATACATTTGGAGTAAAGCATGTTTGTAACATCCTCAGATAGTGCCTTCAACTCGTCACAGTATCTACTTCTCAGCACCGTGTGATGCTGCCTCTGAATATTTACAACAGATTTACCTTTAAGCACTTTATACATAATAGAAAACAAAGACCTTATGTGACTCATATTTTGGGTGGGTTCTTTTTATTTCTTTTAGGAAAAATCCCGAAAAGTTCTTCAAACATTACCCGTATCCTCGCGTTTACCGCATTATGTCAGATATGTCTGAGCATGATTTTTATCTCCAGTGCTGGTTAAAAACTGCCAATCCTGAAGAAACAAGCCTCCACTGAACGGGTCACCTGCTTCCTACATGGGAACAGGATATTCTTTGTATGTTATTGTTGAACTTGAACACCTGTCTTATTACCCTGTGCACATCTGGCATGCTGACACATCAATGGTAGAGTTGATTTTTTGTGTCAGATAAGTCATATTCGCTTAAAGTGGTGGTTCTAAATGATCCAAACCATTGCAAATACGCCCTTATATGTCTGCATGTGTTTGTTCTTCAGTCCCCACGTCTCTACTGTAAGCCCTACGGTCACAACCACATGCAGATGGGAAGCCTCAGCGTGTAGCCGACATACTAACAGAGTGTCCTTTAAGTTAAAAATTCCCCCAAATCCTCACTACACCCCCTTCTAAAAAAAACACGTGACAGTAAAAACACGACACGTTTCACTGCCTCTCTTTCCAGTATGCTTTTCCCAAAAAATGGGAAAACTGTTAAGAACTTGAAAGAAACCTAGATTACATGTTTCTTTAAAAGCTAGCAAAGCTGCGGCTTCATGGCTGAGCATGGAGGCAGTCGCCCCCCCATATTAGATGACTCACTGAAGGCCATGCCTTGCTGTTTCATGGACTGCTTTTCTCTTTGTGCTAGAAGCCATGTTTGCTTTCTCCATTTAGATTTACAACAGGAAGAGGCAGTTTGGGGACTTTTCATTGGGGACCAAGGGAATGAAAGACTGTAAGAGATAGCAAAGTATCATTAAGGAGGTGTGTGTGTGTGTGTGTGTGTGTTATTTTAAATTCAATTGTTAAATTGTAATTTAAATTGTTCTGTTTCGACTGATGCTTCTTTAATTCATGTCCCACAAAACTACTTTTTCCTTTTCAGGACCCTATATAATGTATGTTGAATTAGGGCTAAGTGATCAATTAATCGATGTAATCGATTTAATTGATTAATTTGAAATTTGTTTATGAAGATTAATTTTTATTTTTAAAAAAATTCTAGAATTTTTTTTGCCTCCCGAGCACCTTTTGGGCCTCCTTACATCATACTAACGTCAGCATGCTCCTGATGATTTCCCACAAATCTGCATAAACACATCAACAAGGCAGCTAGCAAAGAATAGCTTAGAAGTACCAAAGAAGTACCAAAGGTGGGACTGCAACATATTTATTTCAATACCTGAAACAAAGGCACTCAGCGGAGTGGGAGAAATTGTGCAGTTTAAGACATGCTCAAACCAGCAACCACCCAGAAAACCCCACCATGAAATTATTTATTCTATATCCCCTAAGAGAAGACAGGAACGATGTAAAGCCATGGTATAAAACTAAAAAGGTTTTTTGTCGTTTGTGTATA
>JBAMHX010000006.1:10409075-10420977 GCA_037177515.1 Pseudomugil tenellus | reverse complement strand
TTCAGGTGTGTTGGATATGGGTTGCATCTAAAAGTTGCAGGATGGTAGATCTCGAGGACCGAACTTGGGGACCCCTGTGTTATTTCAAAGACAGCCAGTCCAACCATGATGACGTCTGAGCTAAACGGCTCACCTGGAGAACTCGGGCCTGTAAAAAGGGATTTTTAGTGCATTTGAAACCTGCAAGAATGCATGTTATTTGCACTTTCATTGATGTTTTTAAGCTGGAAGTAACTCAATCATATCCCACTTCTTTATCCTCCAGAAATGTACCAAATCCTTAGCAGCGTGTTAGTACTGTACACACACAAACAACTAAAAAAAAGCCTTAGTTGTGTTGATACCAACTCCAAATCTGTAGTTACAGCAGTTTCCCATGAGACACCACCTTGCCTGCAACTTTTTCTCTTAACGCCTTCACAACTCTCAGTAAAGTTTAGCATAGTTTTGCTCGTCAGGTTTGGACTCCTTATCTCTCCTCGGGTACTTTATGTAACAGAGCAGCAGGTCATGTGAACGAGAAGCACCTTGAACTCCAATCTTTGATTGCGAGGATTGCCTCATATCTCAGTTGTTGGGCTTGTGTGGTCTCTGGCAGGGAGAGAGGAAGGTTTCACAGGTGATTTGTGAACAATCTATACGCTGGGGTATTTTCTCCACTTTATTATCACACACAGTGAGAACGGGGAGGCTTGAAGGGTCACACCAGGCTCAGACATCACAAAGCAAACCTTAATGTTTACAGATGGGTCATGTATAAGTAGTAAAGGACTAATCAGCGCATACTGTTGTGTCAGCATCAAAGCAGAACAGTAAACAAGAGGACATGGTGTGTTTGAGCAGTTGGGACACACAAGCAAAGCTTGCACATAGCTGCGGCTCATAGAGGAAAACAGGCTCAACTGAGACTAAACATCTAGCCTGACACCAGTATGATAGACCCACTGGAGAAGGTAGTAGCACCCACCCCCCCATGCAGCTTGTTTACCAACTCCTGCAGACAGAAGCCAATTATGAAACTGCTTTAAATCTATTAGAAGGGGTCAAAGGTAATCAAAGAACAGCTTAAAAATAAAAGCGAAAGAAGAAAACAACAAATAGCGACGGACTAACTTTTAATCTGCTGTATTATCTTTTTAAATACGACCTATAAACTTAGAACAATGTCCCAAAGTGCAGCGCGCTCCTGCTGCTCAGCTCTGCAGACAATTGCCACGTTTCTCCCCAATTCGCTTCCCCGCGCGCGTGTCTTTTTTTGTGTGTATCTGCGTGTGTTTGTGGGAGACTTTTGGCTTACTTTTGCACTGCAGCTCCACCATGGCCTGGTACCATTCGTCCTGGTCCGTGTCGTTCTCCGCGGCCACGGCGAAGCTCTCCGCGCGGGTGTACAGCACGATCATGTGCTTGTTCTTGGAGTCGGCCCGCTTGTTGATGTTGAAGCATGTCTCCAGCGCCACGACTTTCTTCGGGACGGGGGCCTTACCGCGGAATTTCTTCTCGCTCTCGTAGTACTCCAGACGGGCCGGACCGCGCTCCGAAGCGGCGCGGAGGACGAAGTAGCGCCGGTGCATGGACTTCTGCTTGCGGAGGTATCCGCTCTTCCGCACGTCCTCGTTGCTGTGGTTCTCACCCACTTGGCTCTCCATGGCGCCCACGTGTATTTTTTTTTTTCAATAAACGTGACTTTTTTTTTGTACAATTTCTTGCAAGTTTCAGCAAGGTGACTCAAACATCCCCCGGTTCCGCTGCTCCCCCTCTCCCCCACATGAGAGGCAGAGGTCGGTTCGGGTTGCTGCTGCAAGTGCCAGAGGTTATAAGCTCAAACCCGGGTTTGTAGACGGCTGCAGCTTTAGTTTCTCCCAGTCAACCTTTTTTGGGAGGGTTGTTTACTCTCCGAAGGACGGAGCAGTGTAAGTTTTCCAGGCGGACCCGCAGGAGCACATGCGGCGGAGCGTTTCGCGGGGCTCCCCCCTCCTCTACTACCACTAGTAGTAGTAGTAATGTTTCCCAGCGTTGTCTGAACGATTTAATCCCATTTACTGCACACGACAGAGTACAGAGCCCATCCTTCTGTGCTGTGTCTCTGTCTGTCCCCCCACCCCTGCCCTGCACGGCTCTGTAGTGGCGGAGCAGCTACCGTGGAGCCAGACTGTCACTCACCGCTGTACTAGTACTCTGGAACACGGTGCGTTCAAGGACTTCACCACAGCTCCGACAGCACAGCTTCCGATCTCTGAGCTTGGTATTTCAGATAGAAGAAAATGTAGAAAATGAATAATACTTATATACAAAAACATTGACATTACATCTGCCAATGCATTAAAATACATTTAGTATTCATTTTAAACAAAATTACATAAATGATTAAGAACAACTTAAGAATACAGTTAAATAGGTATTTGATGTAAGGTTTGTAGAGGCACAAATGACTGAAGCTTATATAGAACTAAAATAAAATCAATAAATCTCAATCATGTTTACGTTATATAACAACAATCCTGCTTTATTTGTGCTTTTCTCAAATAAAAAAAACAACTTTTCCTTATCTGATTGTAAGTTTTATCCAAATAAAGTGAATGTAAATGTTTTGAATATTAAAGTTACTAGAAAATCAGTGAAACTCTAAGGCTAAAATAAAATTAATTCAGCCTGTCCTAATAGAGGACTTTTTTTATATCAGCCTATATTCTTTAAGAGTAAATAGCAATCAGTACTTTTGTAGTAGGCTACTCTTTTGCATTTAGATAATTAAAGTGAAACAGGTTTGTGTATAGGTATTATGCGTTATGTTATTATAAAATAACAAAACACCACTTTAAAGGAAAATAACCAAGAGATCTATACAACATTCATTGTTGCTAAAAAAAATAAATAAATAAACAAAGCAACGATGAACATAATAAAGTCCATGATATTAGAATATTCTTATTTTGGTAGACATAAGAATAATAATAATGGTGCTAAATTGAAAAGAAATTAACTCTGACCCTTTTATAGTTTTTACTGTAAAACAAATCAGTAGCATCTAAAAACAATGGATTTGCTTGATTTTATACATTACAGGTCATTTTATGTAGCCTATATTGCAGTTTTTAGTTTATCTTCTTTAATTTGGTCCTCCTTTCTGCAGTCAAAAAGTAGCCTACGCTCCCATTCATCGTGTTTTAATTTGACTCTTGAGGTCACCGGCTCTGATATTTTCCTACACCACCTGAATGCGGCAGCACTTCCACTGTATGGAGTAATATTTCAGCCGCGTCGCTTCCATGAGTCCATCCTGCTCTACCTATTGCAAGAGAAGAGAGAGAGACCCCCGCCGCGCTTTGTGTTGAAATGTAAATATATTGACACATTGTTCTCTCTGTAGACTCAGTTCTTCCAAACACCACCGCTTGATGTAACAGAAACTCACCACGCAGACTTGTACACCAAGAATCACAGCCAACTTCTAAGCTTTCTGGGAATTAAGTCATTTTCTGACTGGATTCGTGCTTTCTGGATGTGCGCAGGAGATTAAGTCTCTTTAGCAGGATGGATAAGTTATTTTTAGACTGTCTGAGAGTTGTGTGCTTTTATTTACCCCCACTGTCTGGTCGTGCATCCAAACCTTCATCCCTTTCTGTAATAAATTCAACGTAGAGGAAAAAGAAGAAATAAAACATCTAACCCATTAATAACTTCCACATTCAAATAAATATTTTAAAATGCTCTATAATAGTCATTCAGCTGGTACTAAAAGGGTCTCTATATTCGTGCTGCATGCTTATGCAGTATGCATGTTGTTATGCAATATGCATCTAAAAGTAACCTCAAGCACGAGGTCGGTGTAAACCTGGTGCAAACTGATGCCACGCGCCCCCTGCTGTTTGGAAGAAATTCATTGTAATACTTACTGCCTAAAACGTAAATGCATCTGTTTGTGATGGTTTATTTTCTTACTTTTAACTGAGAATAACCAGAGAGACACAGAAAAGGTGAAATTATCTTAAGAAGCAACATGTTGATTTTATGAACATGAATTATTGTCATTACAAAGACGTTAATACACGAATCTCTTTTCTGTCTGTTTGGGGCTAAATAAGGTCAATGAACGTAACCTCCATTTCAACAAAGAGATTAAAATATTTATATATATTTATATTTAAAAAAAAGCTGTGAAAGCATTTTGGTCCAGTAGATGAAGCAATGATTTTTTTTTTTTACACAATTTTTACTTAAGTTTTTCAGAAATGAGCTTTTACATTCAGTAGCATCTCCTTTTAGCCCTCTAAGCGCATGCAGCCTGAGAGTGGAAAACATAGATCATCCTTCAGAGGAAACAAAACAAAACAAAAAAAGCAAACATGTTCAACACATACACACACATTCTACAGGGACAAGTCCATCTTCTCTCCAAACGCTATTTCTCATGCATCAGGAGGTTGTTAAGGCTATTAAAACCATTTGTAGAGACTCGTGATGCAGGGTCAAAGCCTCTTCTGGCCGTTTAACCATTCACACTCAAAGGTATTAAAGCAGTAGACATATGTTGTTACCAGTGGGTTTTTTCTTTCTTTTTTTTTTTTTTGGTGTGTGTGTGTGTTTTGCACTTGTAAGCAGGAGATGAAAGCACAATAAGAGCAGCAGCAGCATGTGTGTATATAATATATATGTGCATTTTTGGGTGAAATTAAAGAGGCATTGTTTTAGTTGTGACTCCCACAGAGCCCTGAGGTGGCATCTACTGACACACAAACACCTTTTGACATACAATGTCACGTGGTACAAACGTAGCAGGCCGACGCTCTCTTACACACGGCTTCATAATTACATTCACACTTTTTCCATCCACGAACACGTAAACACAGACACAGAGGAGAGAACAAGAGGAAGGGCCCGGCTCTCCCTGAAAGAGGGGAAAATTCTCCAGAGGCTTTGAAATGGCAGCAACTTCTCAAGTTCACTCCTCCCTCGATTCCCAGAGAAGCAGGGAGGGAGGGGTGGTCAGATGAAAGGGTTCCTCGACGTCCCCCGACTGGGGTAAACATTTCCCTGTTAAGCAAGAGAGGCAGGGTGAGAAACGGCAGCCAGCACTCGTTTAACACTCCTCCTCAAGTTCACAGGCAACCTGACTAAAATACCAATGAACTCCCCCCCTCTTTAACACCCCAATCCTTCCGCCCCCCCCTCAAGTGTACTTGTCTGTCGGGCAGGAAACAGGCCACTTACCGTGAATGGGTTCACAGACATGGGCCGAGGGACTTTGGACTGAGAGTCGGACGTAGGAAAGGAGGCAAAACCTGGATGCACAAAACGTGGAGAGACAGAGATGCAACATCAACTCATAGCAATGGCGTCACACTGGGCGTGTCAGGTGGTACATGGGGACTCCCGACTGTGCCAAAATATTTAACACGCGTGGCATGTACATGATCTCAGCTCCTCATTCAACATACAGCAGATGTCACACAGACTGCCAGCTATCACAGCTACAGAATACAGAAGTGAAATGTGCATTATTCATGTCAATTTGGTTTAGTCATAGCTGAAGCTCGTGATACGACTGGATATGTATCACAATTTAAGTGCTTTGTATCAGTCGATACTGATAATATTTTTAATCTATTCAAAATAAGGACCAGGAGTAAGAAAGGCTGAATTTAGCTGCACTCTTCTCACGATTTGATTCAACTATAATTAGCTTGTCTTTGATTCGATTCAACAAGGCATCACAATGCATTATGTGTTGCATCCTCAATTTTCTTATCACAGCATGTTGATACTATCTTCATCAATAAATTATACAAGCAATTAGATAATGATGAACTCCCTGTGTTTTTCTAATTATATAAAAATAAAACTTCATTTTGCGATAATAATATACATGTAAAAAAGTTATTTTCCATATTTTTAAATAATTTTAATTATTTCAATCATTTTAAATAGGTATTTTCAGCTGCATTACTTTATTGTTCCATTGGAAGAAAATATAGATGAAGCAGCTCTTTAGTGGTTAGATTTCTTGCAGTGTCAAAGTGCATTTTGTCCCATCAGACTTTCCGTAGTCAGAAGTTCAGATGTTTTAATGTTATCTTTTATGGCCAGAAAAATGTTTTTCCACAAGTATTTTAGTCTTTTTGTTACAGAACACAGATAATAATCTCCAGATAAACAGTTGTTGATGGTAGTTCGTTCAGGCATGCTAACCGCTAGTCTAGCAATGCTATTTTCCACTGATGTTAGCCATAAGCTAACATCAGTTTAACATCATAGTTTTCTATTGAACTTTTAAGCAAGTCTTTTTTTTCCTATCGCACCACACGTCTATCAATCAATATATAGTTATCGAAATCACCCAGCCCTAACTGAGACAATAACAAAATATATCTCATTACAAACTCAAACTGCTCGCTTACATTAGTTTGTAGTGAGAACACCTGAGCTGCAGAAACACATGGAAATAGTTGTCCACTTGTTCATATTTGTGTTGAAGTTTATGTTTGTTTATCTTTCCAGTTCATTTCACTGCAACCAGTCGAGGCAAATGGCTGCCCTCCCTGAGCTGGGTTCTGCCGGAGATTTTTCCTTTCTGTTAAAATGAAGTTTTCCTTCTCACTGTCACCTCATGCATGCTGAGAATGGTAGACTGGATCCAAGTCAAGATTAGATGCGATCTGTTGGCTTTCCCTTATTTAACTATTTGGCATGAATCAGCTCAAATTGACATGTCTATAAAGTGTCCTGAGATGACATAGTTGTGAAGTGGCGGTATACAAATAAAACTGAATAGAATTCCAGACTCGAAATTCCAGAAGAGATCAATTAAACTGGAACACCATCACAGTCAGATCCTAAACTCATAAACTTCAGCTGCCCCAACATGGCAGCATAAAAAGTTTTAAAGGAGGTGTAATAAACCATTTATTTACCTATCTGTCAGTGTTTTGTTTTATTAACTCTGTTACACGTGTAGGGTTATTAAATCTATAACCGTATATATTTGAGGACAATATCCATAACCTCTGGATAGTTCACCTGTTGTGACTTAATCTATGATAACCTCAAAGCCCTCCGATCAACAAAACGTAACTCAAACCAGTCTGTTAACTTGTTTCTCTGCTGAAAAGTTGTGTCTTTTAAACTAAAATCTGCACTGATCAGTTCTTCGACAGAGCTGGCCTCAAGTATCCATTAAAGGGACTACTTTTCATTGCATTGGTTTCATTTTTTCCGCCCAGGTTGTAAAGGAAACTTCACATCATTTAAAACTGTTAAGTTTTTTTTATAAATTACTTAAACCTTTCAGGATTGAATGTGTATCACTAGTCATCTGCTGGAAAAAGTCTCCCAACTTCTGTCTGGTACAGTACTTTGAGTCTAAGACAAATTCCCACATCCTATATGCTATGGAGATGATGAGGAAGAGTATGAGCCGTACAGGGTAGTGATTTACCCCGGTCCTTCAAACATTACATGAGGTTTTACTGACCAGTGGATAATAAAAAATCCTCGCTGTACACTAAAACTATATAACCTTTAATCACACACGGCCAGAGAAACTACGCAACAGATTCCAAGTAGTTTGAGGATTTTATTTGTTTTTACGTTCTGATGGTTTGCAACATCTGTACGGGGCATGTCAATGGTGTACAGACTAAGACTACGGTTTATAATGTGTTTATTGATAAAGTACTGTTTACTTTAAGTGCAATACTTGTGTTGTTGACTGAGTGATACTGTGTGTTGTAAATGTGAAGGTATCGAGTCCAACACAAACTTCTATCTTTATCATCCCTGTTATTTCACCATCTACTTTTATATGTTTTAATCTCTTTTTTAAAATGAATTGTTTCATTTCTGTCTTCCTCTCTGTTGGAGAGCATTTCTGTCCATTTTGCTGTCATGTTGCAATTTTGGAGTCACGCACACATACTTGTTCAGTCTGTAAATAACTCATGTGTGATGCTAATTTACTTCTGAATTAGATCAGCAGGAAATTATCATTTTTATTATTTGTGCCTTTCATGTCTTCTGTCAAATTAAAGCAGACATTTTCAAATGTCCTATATGCGCTGTAAGTCAAAAGGTGTTGATGTTTAAGCTTTAAAAACATATAAAAGTGAAGAATTTCTTACATTAGATATGCTAAAACATGCATATAAAGGTCTTTTTTTTCCAAAATGCAGTCATGTTTGTTTTTACTCTTGTATTTAATTAATCTATAGTGAGATAATAGGATATTATTTTAGGTTCATTCATGATTGTGATATAAGAAAAACATGAAAAGTTACAAGCAAGATGAAAAATAGATTAATTAAATCTCACCGTTGGCTTCTTGATAGATGACTGACTCATGAGGAAATGCATTCTGGGTTGTGGGTGCTGGGAAGCAGGCTGGTGGAGGGAAAATGGAAGTGGGCGAAGTGACAAATGCACTGGAGTCACCTGGAGAAAAGAACCACCCACGTTCAGCCAAAGCAGTCAGCGAACATTTATCCATGTAACAAAGAGGTGATGAGATCTAAAGAGGAATCAGAGATTTGTTTTCTTTTTGTTCCCGTGTTAAACAGAAAGGAGTTACTAGGCTTTGTGACCAATACTTAAGTAAATGATATTGTGAAATGGTTAAAAACACAACTCAGAGGTTTAAATGTGAAACTTTGGCTCACATTATGAGGCAAATGCAAACATGATAGTTTTCATTTTCAGGTATCTGTATATGTTTGCTCGGTTCGTTTTGTCATTTTAAAACTCTTTAATCAAACCTTGTTGCACATGTAAAAAGCTTATGCTTCTTCAATCACGTTTTTCTAATTTCTACTCATTAATTTTCTATCTTTTGGTATTTTGGTTGGTTTCCATTCCTCAGTCTAAACTAATCTTAGTTGAATCTTAATAGATTTTTTATGAGATTAGACTGAAAAAAACTATTTTCATCTTAATTCATTCACATATATTTAGTATTTTTAAAATGTGTAAATCTGTTGCTCCTTTAGTTTATTCAGTTATTATTTTATCCCTGAATACGCGTGTCGAGGATATTATGGTTTCGCTTCGATCGCCTCCACAGATATCCTTCATGTAAGGATGATATCTCATACAATTTTTACAACTGGATTTTGATATTCAGTATACCTGTTTAGGTCCCCAAGGGAACAACTTAGGTCGAAATTTCACCATTTTGGGATTTATGGTTTCCCCACCAGGTGGCACTTTATGCAAGAAAAATAATATTTTTGGCTATATCTCTGGAACTATTTCTCTCACTGACCTCAAATCAAGTGCAAATAAAAGGTCATGACCTCAGGAGGCATCCTGTCCGGTCATCATACCAGGCTGGTTCAAAGTTTCCACATCAGGTGGAGCTTTGTGACTGAACATGTGCATCTTTATGTTATTGTATTGTGTCTATTGGACCCTAACCCTAACCCTATTGGAGCATTGGAGAGGACTATTTCATTTCAATTTTTCTGGAAAATAAGTCCCCCTAATTCCACCTTTTCTTAAAAACATTTCTCCAAAACTGCATAGTTTTAGAGCTCATACAGTAATGCTTAAGTGATTACACGCCACATTAGAAAGCTACCACAGCCAACAACTTTCCTTAGTGTTGATAAGGCAGAAGGAAGTATCAGAATGCCATGCCTCAAAGTCCCCAGATACTGGGCTTACCTTCTGAGGCGCTGCTGAAGGGGTTACTGGGGGAGAGGGCAACAGGCTGCTGGGAAGCCGAGCTGGAGCTGAATGGGTTGGGGAAATCTGAGACACACAAGGAGGTAAGGGGGGCAGGTGGAGACAGGGAGATAATTGACAATACATTGGGTAAAGAGACTACATTCCTCTCCATTCAAAACAGGTTTTCAGTCTCGGACTAATTGGGGGTGTTGGACAGTTTTAAGATGAAGGGACCGTAAAGTAGTTTGTGTCTGGACTCACTTGCAAAGGTTTGGGAGCTAGAAACAGCTTCAACGCCAGGGGAGCTGAAGAGGAGCAATAAACCAGAAGATCAATCAGGGTTTGACCTTTAAAAAGGCTTCACACATTGGAAATGAATAAATCTGTCACACTAAATAACAGCTGATTTGACAGGACTGTTTTGTTTTTCCTCCTACCTGGCAGGAGTAGAGCTAGATGACAGCCTGCTGCCAAAGATGGAGCTGTACTGCGGAGGACCAGCAGGTGGAGCTGCAAGCAAGCATTTTACACACAAACAGAGCATGACACAAGATCAAGCCAGTAATTATCTCTAATCTTAAGCAATCCCATGCTTCTACAATCTGAAATTGTGAGTAAAAAAAAAGAAATATCGGGTGGGAGTTGAAGCTGTTGATATGAAGTATCTAAGTTATCAGAGAAGAAAATAAATAATTGAAGCTGTGTGTGTGAATCAAAGTGATCTGGGGCAGAAAATCAATAACCTTCCCCTTTAGCCATGGGTGAAAGGCTGCGATGCAGATGGAAAACATCACAACTACTTTGTGTGCATTAAAACAGCCTGCACAGGATTTAGATAAATACAGCTGATCATTTACAATAAATCAACAAGGTCCTTTGAGTTCGACTGTGCGTGGTCTGGCGCAAACACAATGAGCATAATTCAGTTGCTACAAGGCTTGGCATTTGGAGTAAGGATGTTACGCAACCCAGCTGAGCTGGCCGTGACAATCTGGATCACACGCACCCTCAAACTCCCCTCTGCCTGCTTAGCTTTCCGTCAGAGGAAGTACTGAGGTTCTTATCAAAGTCAAAGTTTTCATACAGGAATGGTAAAAACTTCCCAAATGCTGTGTGATCAATATAATTATATGTAAATTACATATATATGTAACTAATGTGAATGTCTCGAAATACAATATCTTTCATTCAGTTTACAACTACTATAAGCTTTTAAACAGAAATGCAAGCTTTTCATACCTGCTGCTGACGTTGTTTCAGAAAAGACAATATCCAGCTGTGACACTGCAGCGTACTTGTCCTTCCCGCTGGAGCCGCTGACCGTCGTCGCCGCCGTTTGGCTGATGCTGACAGGCTGCTGCTGCTGCTGCGGCTGGGACAGAGACTGAGGCAAGGGCTGCTGTTGAGGATGGTTTAGACCTCCAAAGTCCACGCTGACAGACTTGGGGAAAGCTCGAAAGGGCCCCGTGGCCCCAGAGGCTGACACTGTACGACCTGAGAGCAGGAAAAATAATGACTGAGCCTCCACCTCTATTACATATGGATAGAAGTAACCATGAGACAACTGTACTTGTAAATTTAGCAAAAATTGTGCTTTTAACTGTATTTATACAAAGAAGTCTTTTTCTGGGTAATGATTCAAGTGAAGCTTAATATTAATATTCAGAATATATAGTTATTAAACAATAAGTTTAATAGAAGCAATGAAATAATATGATCAAAACTTGATGACTCAATTAAGGTCCATCAATTTTTGATCATCTCAGTTTTCCAAATGTGTTCCAGAAGTCTTTAAACCAGCACTGCATACGTTTCTGATTGTAAAACTTATGTGTCATTCACTAAGCTGGATGGCACACTGACATTCATTATGTTTGTTTCAGAAACCACCATTTCACACTTTTGCATGCCAGCCTCAGGTGACAGCTGCATTTCACAGCACTGTGCTACATGTCAGCCATTACATATCAACACACTGGTTATTCTGAATACACAGCATAGCGGATTCAGCAAAGAAAAGCAAGAAGGGTCTATTGTAGGAAGGGAGGGAAAGAAAGAGTCTAGATTCAGTTTTAGACTAACTTTTACAAGCTGCGGGGGTCTCTGGGATTTGAGAGCAAGAGGAAAAATGTTTTGAGAGAAAAGAAATTGTATTTAAAGTACAAATTTCCCTTTGACAGCAAATAAAATAAATAATTGAGAGTAAAAAAAATAAAAAGAAATATATTTATTTCAAAATATCAAATAA
>JBAMHX010000006.1:10359512-10399521 GCA_037177515.1 Pseudomugil tenellus | reverse complement strand
TATACAGTTTTAACAGTGGTACTTCAAGTCATATGACGTAACAAAGTAAAAACAACAATACTACAAAGATTTGCATTAACTTCCACAAGTAACCGCAATTCACAAGCACACAATGATAACGTTTCTTTTTAAAAATAGATTAAAATGTACATTTGCCAAGAATAAAATAACACAAAGACATGACTGTGCCAAATATGTGGCTTTAAAGTTGCTAAGTTAAATTATTAATGTAAATCGAACATGGATTAAATTAAACACTGCAAAATGATTGACCTGTACGCTAAAGTAATGATTAAAAGTCCTGATGGGTGCAGTGTTGACACTGCTGTTTGTCAGACTCCATCAACCTCATGCACCATGTTGAAAACGGTCACAGGCTTAATTCTATATTGGTGGAGGAGGGCTGAATAATAGTCTTGTGGCTTATCTGTAACATTTACCTGAACATCATCCTGCACAGTAGATAGAGGGAGAATTTATTTCTAAATAAAAATAACAATGATGATGATAATGTTCTCTATGAATAGAGAAGACGAAGGAGATTGTTGTGGACTTCAGAATGCAACCCCAGCATACACCCCTGCCCATCAATGGAGCTCCAATAAAAAGAGCAGCACCAAGTTACTGGGTGTGCAGGTGTCAACAGCTGGGACCATAGAGGTTAATATGTAGCCTACATATTGTGCCAGAAAATAAGCTTGCATTTGGGAGAAGGTAAAGAAAAATAAAATGAGCAGAAATTAAAATACATTTATTAAATCATACCGAATGACCTTTACAGTCCAGCACAAACACAAGGAAATTTTAATTGTAAACACAATTTAGCAACAGGGTGATTCAAAGTGCTTTAAAGAAACATTAAAACACAAACATGTTATAAAATAAAAAAAGAAAGTAAGGAAAATGAAATAATTCAAATCCAAAAACAATTCGAGATTAAAGAAAAAAACAAAAACTTAAAAAAAGTGTAAAATGATTAAAATGCAGGTGAGAACAGGAGGGTCTTTAATCTGGATTTAAATAAACTGAGTGTTTCAGCTGATCTTTCTGGGAGTTTGTTCCAGACATGTAGAGCATAGAAGCTGAATGCAGCTTCTCCTTGTCTCCTTCTGACTCTGGGAACTGATAAAAGACTAGATCCAGATGACCTGGGGGGTCTGCTGGGTTTATACTGGTTCAAGAGGTCTCTGATGCATTTTGGACCTGAATCATTCAGAGTTTCACACAGCAGTAAAGTAGCATCATGCTATAGTGTCTGCAACAGACGTCTGCATTGTAATTAATCCATTAAAGCACAACATCTTTCCTCTGTTTACATGGACATATTGTCAGGTGTATGTGTGTGTTATGTGAACTTGATGCTGAGAGGGAGAGATAACTACTGACCTGAAACATCTAAAGGAAATGTGTAAAAGGAGCTGTGGACCTTCTTAACATGTAATTAGTTTTTGTCAGAAAGTAAAACGTATTGCAAAAGCAAAAGCAAAAATATTGCAAGGTAAAACAAAAGGGGAAAATTCCCCATTTCCTCTGACATGGAAAAACCCATATTTATTTATTTATCTTAGAGCAGAGAGCAATCTGGAAATTCCCTTATAGCTTACTTTCACTATCATTTATACAATCAGATGAACTTTGTCTTTTGTCCTCAGTCTTTTAAGAAGAAATCAACACATGATCCTGTAGAGGTGAGACTGTATTTTACATTTTAGCCTTGTTTTGTCTTTCTATAGTTATAAAGATTTTTAACATTATTTGGTAATATTTTCTCAGTAAGCTTTTAATGCCCTCTATCTTGAGCTCACCTCATGAGTGGGTGCAAACTAGTCATCCGTGGCGCAAAACACGGTGTTAAACATTAAACGGGTTGTTGTGTCATCGGACGTCATGCAGCTACATGCAGCAGATGCTGTTATATGAGCAACAAATGCAAACCACAGACGATCGCTACACAAGCCTCCTCTCAACATAATGAACAGGTAAAACTATTTTATTCAGTCACTGGAACTGTTGTGCGAAATAAATATGATTTATGTTTTTCTTCCATCTGTTTTAATAGATGGGTTTACGTATATTAAACACATATGTATATGTATATTATGTATATTAAATACATCTGTTTACTTTAAATAGATGGATTTATGTACATTAAACCCATATTTATATGTATATCATGTATATTAAATACATCTGTTTAAATAGATGGGTTTACGTATATTAAACACATATGTATATGTATATTATGTATATTAAATACATCTGTCTAAATAGATGGGTTTATGAAAATTGGGCTCTCTGTGTCCGTGATCTGATGAACTGACAAGAAAGTGCTAAAAAAAAGAAGAAAAAAAAAAGTTTTAATTTGTCAACTTGACCTTGTGTCTGCCCACACAGCAATGCAGTAGAGTATTTAAGTAACATGATTACATTCTGGTGTCAGTGTGTTGTAATGCATTGTAACTAAGTAGTCTTACTCAAACACATATTATGCTACCATATACAGACACCAGATAAAGTGCCCTCGTTTTTTAGAGCACACTCACTGCTAAATTACCTGTTTATATCACTGTTCATTAATTTTTTTAAGCTGAATGCGTTGAGCTTAGAAATTAAAAAGTTTTTGTATTAATGTTTATTTTCAGATTTATGCTACGACTAAAGAGGATATCATTAAAAAGAGAGAAGCAATATGATCCCAGCGATCCCACACTTACATTTGTCGATGAAGAGGACGATTTAGATTGTAAGTTCTCGATCTAAAGGAAAAACAAAATATTTGATCTGAATTGTAGGATTGAACTATGACTTTTTAAAAAGTCTCTTTTTTTCTCCCTTTTAACAGTTTTGTATGACGGTTTCACTTCTAGAAGAGCACAAATGTCCTGTGGTCATGCTGTGACCCCGATGTCTCTCACCAACTGGTGTAGGAAACTGTTGGAGCAGGTATGCTGCAACAAAACACAGAGATATGTAGAAATATTTAGTTACTTATTTGCAGCTTGTGATCTAGTGATCTAATGCTTTCTTTTACCACCATTTTTTTCTAAAAAGGGTGAAAGTAGATTTGTTTGTGGAGCGTTTGATTGCGGTGCAGAGTGGTCGTATGCAGAGGTTTGTAAAATGGCTCTTCTGACTGCTGAAGAAAGGGAGTACTTTGAAAAAACCATGGCCCTGAATGCTGTTGAAACCAGATTAGTAAGTCTATTGCAGACCTTTTGAAAATGTCTTATTTCTCCATTTCTTTGAAATAATCATATTAAATCTACGTGTTTCCCTTTTTTAATAACAGTGCCCAAGATGCAAAACCTCTGTGGTTAGAGAGCATGAATCTTATCTTAGGGTTTGCTGCAACATCTGCACAGCAAACAGAGGACGTGTCTATGCATTCTGCTGGCAGTGTATGAGGAGATGGAAAGGTCCGCACACACGGGTAGACCGCTGTGGAAATGATGGTTGCTGCAACCTCTCACTAACAACACTGAAATCCTGTCCAGACATAGTGTTTGAGTCTGTCAATGGAGTCACTGGGTGTCCCTCTGTCCGAGCCTGTCCCACCTGTGGCTGTCTATTGGAACACCGCAGGGAACATTGTAAACATATCTCCTGCCCTCACTGTAAGGTGGAGTTCTGTTTTGTGTGTCTAAAGACAGGTAGCCAGTGTATGGATACAAGTTCCATATATGAACCATGCGCCAGTGGTGTTGCCCCAAGACAGACCTCCATACCAGTGAGGAAGAGAAAGTAAATCTATTTGTTACTTCAGCAACCAGAGAAAGTAAAAATGTACAATACTGTCCAAACACATTGCATTTACTTTTATTCACCATCTTTCAAACTAGTAATCATATATTTTTTTTAAAATAAAAATGGAGTGACTTTAAAATTACTGTTGCTCCTTTGAGGATTTGTTTTTTTCAATATTCTGTGTGTAACAATATATTCCTTTATTTTCCTTTGGGATGAATGGTGTGTCATCCAATTTAATTCAGAGCTTTCAAATGTTCAGTTTTTCTTACTTGTTTCTCTTGTTTTGCCTTATATGATTTACTCTGGGATTATTAAACATTTATTTTCATTTATTCATTCATTCGTTAATTTCTGAATGTGTTACTTAATCAATTTTGTGAATGTAAAACCTTTTATATGGCAAACTATAAAGAATATAGTATATGTGTGTATATGTGTGTGTGTGTGTGTGTTTGTGTGTGTGTGTGTGTGTGTGTGTGTGTGTGTGTGTGTGTGTGTGTGTGTGTGTGTGTGTGTGTGTGTGTGTGTCTATAGTAATTAGTCTTGTGTAACATCTCAGGTATTCCACTCACTGTAATCTGCTCTTTTTTATCTTCACTTCTTAATTTATTTTGCTACTTTTCTTTTATTTAAACTGCACATCTGAAACCCAAATGTAACTGCTGTAATTCACTCTTTAATGAGTCACCACTTTTATAATTAAAAAGAAAAAAAAACCTATAGAAATAAACATAAATGAACATAACATCTTTCAGCAGGTAAATAAAAATGTGTCATGCAAAAGTTTTCAAATCTGATCAATTTTTGATCATTATTAATAAAACAGCATAGTTACTCTGATTACTTTGACTTACGGTATGTAAATCATTTGTATCCTTGTCTTGTGAACCTTCAGGTCTATTAAGTTTATTAATATCAGAATATGTTTAGTATGCAAAATAATCAGGATATGTTATTTTCTAAAAAAATTAAATATGGCTTGTTTCAACATAACCTGGAAACATCAAATCATGATCTCTGACACTGCAAAGAGAAAGATGTGATTTCAGCATTGTGCTCTTCAGTTTGGATTGCAATTAAACAGCTTTTATTATTTATTAATCATTTAGACTTAATTATGACTTGATTTGACTTATTTTTAGGTTAACATAAAACCTAAAGTTCATGTTATTTGGCTTTTTCAAAGTACACACAGTCCTATGGCATGTCCAGACATATATCCAGACTGTGACTACACTCCACCTGTCCCAATAATTATTTTATTCAGAATATTTCTATAAAACATATCCCAATATCGAATCAAAGTAAATGCCACAGTTTTGCTTCTATTACTATCTTTGTCGTTGTTGTTATTTGCAATTTGTAATCTTTGTTATTTTTGTGATTATTTCAGGTGTTCTAAATGGTTGATTTCATGTTCTTTACTGTAAAGCACTTTGGGTTACTGTAAATGAAAACAATAAAGAATTCTATAAATTATATTAATATACTGAATTTAATATTTTCATGAAAAATAAATATGTGTTTTCTACATTAATGACAGAAGGCAGCAAGAATGTTACAATCTATTTGTCAAAAAGAATCAATATCATTTGTGGCTAACCAGTTTGTCAAACATGATGGAAAATGAGAATGGGGTATAGATGTGAGCGTTTGGTGGGTTAACGTCAGTTACTTTTGTTGACTGGTGAATCATCGTACCATCTTTTCCCGCTTATCCTTGGTCGGGTCATGAGGGCAACAGCCTAAGGAGGAAAGCCCAGATTTCCTTCTCCCCAGGCACATCTGCCAGGTCATCAAGAGTGATCTTGGGGTGTTTCCAGGCTAGCCAAGAGTTATAATCTCTCCAGTGTTCCCTGGGTCTCCCCAGGGGTCTCCTCCCACAGGGATGTCCCCGGAACCCCTCACCACAGCCACAGCTCCGGCTGGCCACCTCAACAGTAGAGGCACAGAATGCAGTCCACTTAGACTCACTATTCCCTGCCTCAAGGTTGAAGCGCTGCCAGAGGTGGGAGTTGAAACTCTCTCAGACAGAAGACTTATCCAGGCGTTCCCAGCAGATCCTCAAATCACGTTTGGACCTGCCAGATCTGACCGGCATCCTCCCCCACCATCTGAACCAACTCAACACCAGGTGGTGATCAATTGACAGCTCAGCCCCTTCTTCATCCAAATGTGCAGGACAAGTCTGACGATATGACTACAAATCAATCATCGAACTGCGGCCTTGAGTGTCCTGGTGCCAGGTGGACATATGGACACTCTTATGCCTGAACATGGTGTTTGTTATGGACAATTCGTGACAAGCACAGAAGTCCAATAACAGAACACCACTCTGGTTCAGGTCAGGGGGGGGCATTCCTTCCAATCACACCCCTCCAGGTCTCACTGTTGTTGCTAATGTGATTATTGAATCCCCCAGGAGATCGAGGGAGTCACCAAAAGGAGCGCTTTTCAACACTCCCTCCAAACACCCCAAAAAGGGTGGGTACTCTGAACTCCCATTGCATAAGAACAAACGACAGGAGAGAACTGTCACCCCAGCAAAGGTGGAGGGAGGCTATCCTCACATCCACCGGAGTGAACCCCAATGTACAGGCACTGAGACGGGGGGCAATTAGTATGCCTACATCGGCTCTGCGCCTCTCACCGGAGGCAACTCCAGAGTGGAAAAAGGTCAAACCCTTTTTAAGGATACTGGTTCTAGAGCCCAAACTGTACTTTGAGGTAAGTCCATTTATATCTAGTCAGAACCGGTCAACCTCAGCTCAGGCTCCTTTCCCGAGAGAGAGGTGACGTTCCACATCCCCGAAGCCAGTTTCTGCAACTGAGTATTGCATCACTCTGTTTGCAATTTGGGGTGATGAAACAAAGGTGTGCAGGCACACTAACCACTGTATTTTATCAATGGAACTAAAATAAACCAATGCTCCCAGCAGGGGATCACCACTGTGGTAATATGTTTATTATACTGACCGAATTTGTTTAAATAATAACTTAAACATCTTTCTATTATTCCCTCAACAGCAAAACCTTTGCAGTTCCTTATGGAGCTATTGCCATGCTCATACTTTTCTTGTAAATACAGTTTGTTTTAATTAGTCCGGACCACGGACAGATGAGGTTGCCCTCTAGTGGCAGGGACCACTCATTACCATGTGGACCAGACCATTATTTTAGCAACCACTACCTACTGTATGTATGTCAAAGGCACAATTAGTAGATTTGAGAGCATTAAAACAGGATAGCTAACAGCCTCCCTTAGTAAGCTAAGCTTTTCCCCACAGCTGAAATCTCAATATCACAAACTTTTAACATCAAGGTCTGTAAGACAATTTGACCCACACTAACTTACAACACCTGTTTTTTTGTTGTTTACTTGTTTTTTTTATATTTTCCTATTAGAAATTATCTTCCATATTTCTAATATATATATTTCTACTTCAACAACAAATGACGACTAGGTTGCCAGACAACACACCCAGTCTGCGCACGTGTGAAGCCAGTCTTTGACAGCACAAGTGGAGAAATGGGAGAAAATAACCGGCTGTTTTCAATACAAATGTGTCAGTGACATTTGTATCTTCATATATTGCAACGTGAAAGAGTTTGTTCAGAAATCGCTGGAGAATTCGCCGTCTACATTCCCAGTTTGGGTAGTTTTCCACTTTAATATTTGCTGTGAGTAAGAAACCCGGAAATAGTGAGACGTGTGATGGAGGGGTTGGACTCGTGTGTGAATGTGTGTGTGCCCAGAGAGTAACACACACACAGAGAGAGAGAGAGAGAGAGGTAGTGAACGAGCTTGAGAAGACTTCATCCGACACATACAGCCTGCCTGCTTATCCACCTCACTCCTGTGGGAATATTGATCCGCATTGACCAATAAGGACTCATCATTTCTGGGAAAAGTTTGCGTCTTTTTCTGCAGCATCATCCTCACTGGGGTCAAACATCTCGTGTTTGAGGGATAAGATGGTAATAACGCAGCGATCATCCCCTGCGCTCATTGATAAGTGCTGACAACTCGCCTTCAAACACGGATGTATGCGCCACACCAGGCAGAGAGAGAAAGATATATATTAAAAAACACCGAACAGGACGATTTTTGGGAAGAATCAAACTTGTTGAACACGAACAATGATCCAGGTTTCCGACATTAAACGCTGAAAGCAACATTTAGATTTGTTTTAGGGGAGAGCTTAGATTTTTGCGCATCGTAGCGACCAAACGCAGAGATGACAGTGAAGTTGGACTTTGAGGAGAGTTTGAAGGACTCTCCACGCTTCAGGTAAGAACTTCACCTGCGCTATTTCCTAAATAGTAATGCAGGTGAGACTTTTTAGCAGCAAATGCATTCAGAAAAATCCTTGTTTTGATGCAAAATATAGAAGTCATTTACTGCTGGGAATGTTTTTGTGTGGAATTTCAGACTTTGTAAGTGTTTTCAGTGATAACAATCATTACCAGATGAGGTCAAACTGTTGTGTCACTGTTGGGGTTAAAAGAACTGAGGCATTGCATGCAGACCTGCAGAGCTGTCAACACAGATCTGAGGTCGGTTTTTACTGTTGTCTGACTTGTCACTGAAACACAGGAAGTGCAAAACTCTCATAAGAAAATCAGAAAAGTAGTTACAGTGACTTTTCCAGACATGGATTTGTGCTAAATTTAAACTTCATGATTCCATATATGGAAAGTTACTGCCTGGCTTTTATGGAAGCCTAATTGAATACACAAGAAATTGCAGCTGTCTGTTAATGCCCGAATTAATTCTTTTTCTTTCAACATCAGCATCTGGTACAATCTAAAGAGACTTCTCACAAAGCTGGTTTTGCAAGTAGCTTAAGAGAGAGTTTGGCAGAACTTGGGTGTGCCTCTCACAGCTTTCTGGCACTGTGTGTGACTCACACTGACTGCTGCCCTCTCCTCCAGCTGATTTATCATGGCCATTTTGAATTTATGAGTCTTGCACGTTGGTGGAAAGTTTGAGTTGTTGCATCCACCACGCTGAGGTCTTATGTCGAGCAGAAAAAGGAAGGATATGGTTATGAAACCTGTCCGGATAGATAGGCAGGGAAAGTAGGGGGACGAAGAGGACATAATGAGAAGTTCTGACAGTTTTGGCTAACTGCTCAGATGTGCTACCTCTTGTTACTAGGTAACAGTGGGACAGGGGGGCAGCAGGAAATGAAGCGCGATGTGCTGAGGTGATCAACAGGAGACAGGAAGTGTGTTTTCTGTGGGGAGAACCACGGCGGAAACTCAACTTCAGCTCAGTCTTCATATTCGCTCTTGCTTTCTGCTTGTCAAGCAGAAGAAAAGGATGTGCCATTGTGCTGAAGAAATCTTTTGGTTATCCTTCTCTGCAGCCACCTTTCTTTCTTTCCTTCTCTCCTTCGTTGACTCGTCATTTGGTCACATTTTAGGAGGACATGAGCTCAGCCTTTGCTGGAAGCCTGCTTGCATTAACACAAGTAGCTACTGTCTGTCCTGTCCCTCCTCTCTTCTTTCTCCGACTCGTTGCTTTTTTTCTATCTCTCTGTACTGTTGGTGGAAGGCAGCGGAAACCACATGGTTGTGCAGAAAGAGAGAGAAAGAAAGAGACTAAATGTCACTCCAAAAACCTCAAAACTACCCTTACAAAGGTCTTTTAGAGGCCTTTGTGAGTTCATGGGTTGGACAAGGCTTCATACTTCTTCTCAAAAACAAAAGCTAAACCATAAATATCCCCGACTAGATTCTTTTCTTGTGTCCCAAAGCTGTTTATTTCAAATGAAATATGCAAACCTGTCACGATGCAGTGTTGTGAGGGGATTATAAAAAGATGCTCTGGGCTTGAAATGACAGCAGTAATTCACTTAATGTTGGAATGCTGTAGTTTCTCTGAAATGAGTGGAAACCGCACAATACACAGCGTTGTTTGTGATTGAAATTTCATTCTATTTTCAGTGCGAAATTAAATTTATTAACATTTAATGATAGAAGGCAAACTCTCAGTTTTTGTTGCTTAAGAACAACAAACAAAAACAAAGAATAAGTGCATGTGATGAGACTTCCATTCATTTAACGTTTGTTCTTTTTTCCCATGCTTGAAGATGCAAAGCTTCTGCTTTTTATCAGAATTTTGGTTTTACATTCATGTGCTGAATAAATATTGGATGAATAATTGTTTTAAGATTGTTATTTTATTTGGGATAGCAACGACAGAGCATGTCCTGTAAAATGCAACCAAAACACCTGTTTCTAACAGTTGTCACTGAACAGGTTTTGCCTTAATGGAAAACATAGAACATGAGAAATTAGTGCTAATTGAAGTACAAAATAATACTTAATTAAGCAACCTTGCAATGTATAATTTAAAAAAAACACATAATCTAAAATGTGTCATAATTTTAATCCCTAGATAAATATTTGATAAATAATTGCAAAATAAATCTTTTCAGATGAACTTGTTTATAACTATACGTAATGCTTTTCTTCTTAGAGCTGCCATTGAGGTCGTTCAAAGCGATGTGAGTGAACTTGAGACGCGGTTGGACAAGGTGAGAGACATGCACATATCCCTACAACACACACGTTGCACACACAGAAACAGAAAACACTCAGGATGTTGGTGGACACATTTTTCTTGCGTATGGAGGCAGCGAAGTGAGATGCATGTTGGTTTTGAGGGAACGTTTACCTGAATGTAGCAGGAAGTAGCCGTAGGTGCTGCTTCCTCATCATAATGTCCTGCTACTTAGAAACTTACGCTTTGTTCTGCTTTAGCATGAAAGTTTATTTTCCTGGTTTTGTGTTAATGCTCTCACGAGTGACGGTTTCACATCTATTGATCAAACAGACAGAAAATCAAATGCTGTTTCTCTTCTCCGATGAAAGATACATCAAAATGTTGTGTTTCTGTGTTGTTTAAGCTCTTGTCGTCCAGATTTTCAGGATAAAAAAAAGGCACCTTTGCCAGCAACATGTCAGACAAATTACCATTCTGTGTTCAGCAGCAGGGAAAAAACAGGACTGACTGGATTGAGGAACATGTGGGAACATTTATCTGGCCTTTGTACTTCTTCGTCTTCAGTTATTCTGCTATGCAGCTGAACTCTGATGTTAGAGGAAAGAAACAGAAAGGAAAGAAATCTACCTGCATGAGGAGCTTTTTCACCACATTACATTGAGAATAGGCTCATTTTGTTGCCATTCTTTAATATGAAGTCATGCTGTAACATGTTTGATCTGCACAAAGATATAAAAGTTACTTTTTGATAAAGTTCTTATCACATCTAGTAAAATCTGTCCTCGACAGATTTTTTTCAGAAAAATGCAACCATAGAGGAAGATAAATAGCAATGTACTTCCTATTACATGAGCTTTACTGAGGTACTTTGTCTTATATATGCAAAATTTATTGTCCTTTATTTAACCTTGCATTAAAAACCTCCAAAACAACCACTAACATCTGTGTGAAAGGGTGATTAAAGAGAGTTTAATCAGCTTTCAGTACAGCATCAGTTGACCTTGCTTTAGGTATGGTTATGGTTGAAGGGACCGCCGGTTTCATGAATATGTTCGATTCGCTTTACTTTATAGAAACCTATTAAACAAACATAAAAGACTGATTGATTGATTTCACATGTTTGCAAAACACCTCACAGAGCAGCTGTGTTTGGACTGATATCTGTGTTGTGTTAATAAATCAGCAAGGTAGCTCAGCTATGCAAGAATGTTGTGGTTAGAAGAAGCTGTAGCGTGGTGTATAGACTGTATGCAGGGTGAGCTACGGTGGCCGGGAAGTGCAATACAAATTTACATCTAGTAAAACACTTTTACATTTTTACGATGCAAATTTACATTTAGTGAAAAACTTTTACATTTTACATACACTACCAGTCAAAGGTTTGGACACACTTTCCTATCAGTGCCAACCTTAGCCAAGCTAACAGTTCCCTCTCATATTGTGACTCGCATCCCAACATTTTACTTAGTCACGCATGATCTTTGTCAGAGTAAATAACATTAGACAGAAAAGGCTTGTAGGAGGCGTCAGCTGCCATCACGAGTGGCTGTCTTGTAATGTTAAAGAATCCTTCAAAACCTTCCTGGACCAAGATGGTGATGTGGATCACCTCTAAAATTTAATCACTTGTTCATCTTCCCATTCTGGACTAATACTAATCCCCAACAGAATTTGTATCCCCTTATGCGGAAGCGCACACTCGTCACGTCTAATGTTAGTCTATTCATTGGCACGACACTGGCAATAACATAACCTCCTTGGCAGAGGTAAAAAAGGCCCTGATTTTGAACAAATGAATGAATGAGCGAGCTGACTGTGGCAAGATGGCAGCACAGTAAACCCATTCTCCATTGGCAATTAGTGCGGGTGAGGCATCTATCCTTTCTATATGTCTATGCTCTAAACTTAACCCCTCACAATATCCCTTTAGGGTCATATCTTTATAAAAGTGTGTCAGTAAACTTGTAAATGTGTTTCACTAAATGTAAATTTGATTGTAAAAGTGTTTCACTAGATGTAAATTTGTTTTACACTTCCTAGCCACTGTAATAAGCCCATCCTGCCAAGTTGTTAACGTTTCAACACAATACTGTTGATGTAACAATTATCAAAATAGGGGTGAAAGGACCATAAACTCCCTATTAGATCCATTATGTGATGCTTGTTTGTATGCAGAACTGTTCTGTGGTTACAAATGTTAGTCTCATATTTGGAAGGTGGAAAATGATCATTATCTGGAAGGTGTTAATGCTGGGTTTATATGCAAGTTAAAAGGTGTGATGTTCAAAGTTGTGTTTTGAAAGTGCAGATGAGTCAGCACAAATTACAACCCAATGTCAGAAAACACTAAAGTTATTTATAATTTTTTCAGATGCTGTTAGAAAATTCATAAGAAATGTATCCAAATAGCTATTTTTCAGATGTTTTATATACATGTGTGTATATTATGTGTAATTTTATGCTTGATATTTATCCAAAAATCATAAAATGGATTGTTAAGATCTTCTTGTTGTGTACAAGCATTAGTGATAGTGCACTTAGTGGAAACTGTGGTCTGCACTCTTCCTGTAAGTATGTGGATATTTCTCAGTGCTTATTCCCATTTAAATCTCTATACTGTTTCAGGATGTGACTGGGAAGAAAATAACAGGATCAGGCAGCACCAAACTAAATGAGCATGACCTGATAGTAATGCATATATCTGCTGCACTTTTCTAACTTAGATAATGTTAGTTTTCAGTAATATTTACCCTTTAAAGCCAAATCTATGAACAACTGGGCAGAACAGTCAAATTTTTTTAAATATGAAGTCTTTTTTGACCCTTTAACAAAATCTGGAAAAAGAATTTAAAATGTATTTCAATATTTCTATATTTATTTCAATGTGATATGTCAAAATTATTGCAGTGCAATCGTCTGCTTTTTGGTGCTAACAAGGGGGCAGGACTCCAGTAACAACTGGGGTTTGAAAAATGTTTTTACTATAAAGTGATGCAACATGTCTCAGAAACTGCATGTATCATATACGATACGTTTAGCTTTATAGGGTCAAGTACAGTTTGAACAAATGTTTTCCAATATATTAAAGTGTCAGTAAACCTGCATACAATTCCAGAGCCCTTAGGTAACATCAAAAGGTCATTTTACAATCAAATTGGTGCTTCAGACCAGTGCGAGCCATCATCAGGTTTCTTAAAGGTGTCCAGACAGCTGCACAGCGTAGCAAAGAATAATGTGTCTCATTTCTGTTATCACTTTAGTTGCAGATGGCTGACATCAAAGAACTGTTAATGATCTAAACATAGCAATAATGCAAAAAAGCAGAGATAAGGTCGTTGAAAGAGCTGAATTTTCAACTATTAACTGAGTTTTCTAACATTAGCTGCTGAAAGCTGCTGATACTGCAAACGGGGTGAATTTCGCTTTGTAGTTTTGTAGCTTGTAACGACACACTACCATAAAAGAGAGAATAATCATGCAGATGAAAGGTCGTATCTCTAATGTGCAGCTGGACAATATCTCATTTCCTTAAAAGTTTGATGTATATTTAACATTCACAAGCACTTGTTGGCACAACAAGCTAGCAGGCTTACTAGCTTCCTGAGCTAACCATGCACTGTCAACCCATATGAAGATGAGCAGGGAAAGAAATAATACAATATACACCCCTCAAAAGCATAAATCCAGACCACAATTGCTAAATGTTCTGAAAAAAAACCTCTTAGCAAGCTCCGTCTCAGTCTGCAAGGCTAGTATCCACCCAGTTTGTATTAGGCAGGTTTTAAATGTTCGCTATAAAAATAGTCGGTGGTGTTCATAACATTAGTCATATGATATAGTTCACCAATAAAAAAACTCATTTTTGGAGTGACCTAGTCCCTCAATGACAAATACAGATGCTACAAAGCAAAATGCTTTTTACAGGTTCTTGTGGAGACCAAATGAAATTAACAAAAGTGTAAAAAATCTGATTCAGATGATGTTAATGGAAATATGACTCCAAATTAACTATCCATATAATTCCATGCCTAAGGTGTTGCAAGGGTCAATAAAGTGTAATCACGTTGTCTTCTTTGTGGTTAATTACTTGCACACAAGGCTTTGTGAGGATGTACGTGTGTCTCAGACAATGAAACCATTTGGTTATGTGCTGGGAATGCCGCCTGAGGGAACCTGTTACTGCTTATGTGGGTAGAGTTTGGTGTAAAAGTACAACTTCCTCAATCTTTTATTTTTATACAGAATTCTTTTAAAATTGTGTTTTAAGAAATGTACAATGTGACTCTATAGTTTGGTCTTTAAAGTTTCACCAAGATCCTAAATGTCACCAGATATCTGGCGTATAAAGGAGGGACAATGTTTTTACTAACATTCTGGTTGGTTTTCATGATGCAGCTAGCATATAAACAGACTAGTTTGTGGATGTGCTTTCACTTAGAAAAATTCTTACTCACGATTAATGTGTTAATCCCTGCTTCATGTTTTAATTTTAGATCAGTACTGTTGAGTTGTTTACCACTGATTTGATGTATTTGTACGGATCACTTTCACACCGCTAGCATCCTCTTGCTATATGCATTGCATCTATGACCAGAGTAGCTTACTGTTGTCTGGGTGGAAGGTATCAGGAGGAAATGATGATTATGAAACTAGAATACACAGTGAGTTGATTGTCCCCTCAACTACCTCTTTGTAGAGCATTCAGAGCATTTAAGTTTTTTGTTCTGTATTTTTGTCTTCCAGCTTGTGAAACAATGTCAGGCCATGCTTGATGCGGGCAGAGCCTACTGTCAGACCAGTAAGAGCTTTGTCAATGGCCTGCGAGAGCTGGGCCACCACTGCTCCAGGGACAATATGATGGAGGTAAAGAAAGAAAAAACACTCTGACATGGCAGTTATTAGTTATTCTATCCCCAAACGTGGAGTGTCGGGTATACTATGGTTTCATCAACACCTCCGACGCTTCCGTCCCTGAATATCCTTCATCTGGGAGCAATAACTCAAACAATTTTGTTACTGGATTTTGATATTCCATAAACGTGTTTAGGTCCCCAAGGAGACAACCTGTGTTGAATTTCACGATATTTGGATTTATGGTTTCCTCACTAGATGGCGCTTTATGCACGAAAAATATTTATGGCTATATCTCTGAAAATATTTGTCTCTATAACTTCAAATCCAGTGAAAATAATAGGTCATGACCTCAGGATGCATCCTGTCCTGACGTCATACCGGACTGATTCAAAGTTTTCACACCAGGTGAAGCTTTGTGACTGAAAATGTGCGACTTTATATTATTGTATTGTCTATTTGAGGATTGGGGGCATTCAGGGCTATACTCCTAGCTGTATATACCCATGGGCCTTGTTTTTACACTCAAGTTATCTTTTTTGTTAATTCTGCACCAATAACTGAGTGAAGTATGTAATTACAGATGTAGTCTGTTTATCAGCAAGATTATCCAAAGCACCCTCATGATTTTGATAAACTGTGCGCATTAATTTTGTGCTAAAACGACTGCCTGCAAGAACAGAAACTGCACTTTAGAAAGGGATAATAGTAAGAGATGCAAAAAGTCAAATGAAGAACCTGATTAATCTGAGTTTTTTGTCTCTGCAGGGTTGCTTGGACAGATTTTCAAAAAAGCTCTCTGTCATCTTGGAAGCACAGGGGGTGAGTGTGTCTGTCCATCTGTTAAAGCTTGTCTAACCTCTTCATTCTGCTCATGACTATTATCAATTGAAGCACAAGGCCCTGTGTAGCTGTAGCACGGCTTTGAACACACTGTGATTAATTTGTCTTTGCCTGTCTCCTTGTAGGAAGTGATTGAGATCACACAGAAGGCGGTCAAGACGAAGTTGCAGAACTTTGTGAAGGAGTGAGTGAGCTACTTTTGCAACCCTCCCTGTTTGTTTAATTTAATCTTATTGGTGTTTGGATTTGGTCTTTCTCAACATTAGCAGTGCAACACATGCAATTAGCCAACATCTTTAGACTAAGCCACTCCCTGTCATGTTTGTCAGCCATTTCCTTCTCTTCATACTTTGTCTTGATGTCTCCTCCTATGATGCGGAATGATTTGGTAAATTAGATGAGGGTCATTCAACTTTGGTCACATTATTTCTTCTCAGTAAAAGTAAAAAAAGGAAATTATATTCATAAGAAAAATTGCTTTACTCAGTATTTTCATTTTACAAATGTTAATAAAGAAGATTTAATCACATTTTTCCTCCCCCTCATTCTCCAGAGATGTCCGTCGGTTTAAGGATGTGCGAAAGGAGTTTGAACGCAGCAGTGAAACTCTGGAGGGGGCGCTGGCCAGGAATGCTCAGGCTCCACGCGGGAAACAGCACGAAGTGGAGGAGGCAAGCAATGCTCTGCTCAATGCACGCAAAGCTTTCCGATCTGAGGCCTTGGACTATGTTCTAGAGGTAAGAAAAATACTTAGTATGATGAAAGAAATGTCTTAT
This sequence comes from Pseudomugil tenellus, assembly GCA_037177515.1. Classification (NCBI taxonomy): domain Eukaryota; kingdom Metazoa; phylum Chordata; class Actinopteri; order Atheriniformes; family Pseudomugilidae; genus Pseudomugil; species Pseudomugil tenellus. The sequence continues at coordinate 10,382,790 of JBAMHX010000006.1, read as the reverse complement.
ACTTGCAGTAAATTAGGTCTGTGTTTGATCTATTTCAGCTTAAGCAATCACAGAATGCACATCAGTACATCTGATTGTAGTTGTGTTTTTATTGATGACAGGTTTGCTTCAGTACGGTTCTCCAGTCTGGTGACTGTGGCTGCAGCTGGCCAGTATATTTTTTTTCCTTGGTCATGGAAAAGTTTGTGTGACCACATTTTTTTCCCTCTTTTGCTTCAGATTAACGTCATTGAGGCCAAGAGGAAGACGGATATTCTGATGGCAGTGAGTTCATGCAAACCTGATTTATGTTTTTAGTAATAGAAAGAATATAAATAACTCTACCTTTCACTTTAAAATGTAAGCTTTCATTTTACATTTTTAAATTTTTATATTGTCTCATTGGGTAGTTTTTTACTGTTATGTGCTGTTTCCTGTCAGATGCTGTCGCTGATGGATGCCCAATCCCAGTTCTTCCAGCAAGGCCACCAGGCTCTCTCGGAGTTGGATGAATATCGACAAAACCTCAGTAAAGAGGTAGTTGTTGTTTTTATCATGTTATAATATGCTATTATATTATATGCTATGGACAATTTTCAGCTAATTAACACTACCTATCTAGAAAATGTCTCTTTATGATGTAGTCAACAAAAGCTTTTCAGCATATGCAGCACACTGCACTCATAGTATTAGAAGAAGAATAAGTATTAAAGGTCCCATATTTTGCTATATTTGCCTTGCTTAAGCTGCACTCTTCTTTTTAAAACAATAAAACTACAAAATACTCTGGGGATTGTTTTAAGGTACAATTAACACTAATAGATGGTAAAAATAATAGATCAAAGTCTATTTTAAATAATATGGGACCTTTAACAGTACTAATATTCTATAAATAATCTCCATAAATAATGAGCTATTTTGAAAGTTGAAGCCTTAGCTCAGCGTAGCATGTTTAGTAGCAGCAAGTGGCTTCCTCTCGACTGTTTCCGCTCTGGCATAAGTAGAATATGCAATATGCTGTAATTGCAAGACGTTTCCTTTATTCTGAGTCATTCTGTCTTATATTTGCTGGTGTGCTTTGGATCAATGTCCTGTTGCATGCCTCAGTTTTAGGTTTAGTCAAATCTAACGCTAGAATAGCATGGTTTATTAAGTCACTTACTTCATGATGAGATGTTTGTGCTGAGTTTGATTTTTCTGCAAATGTGATGCTGTGCATTATGATAAAAAATCTGAAGTTTGGTCTTTTTCCTTTTTTGTTTTGCAAACTACTATATGTCTGCTTCTGTGAAAGAGCATCACGGTGATGTACCATTTATCAGGTGTATTGATTATTACCATCTGGATGCTACTCACCTGCTTATATTCTATTAAAGCAAATAGGATGTAGTTCATATGTTAATTCTTTATGTATTCTGGCAAAAAAATAATGAGTTTATCTATGTTTTTTTAAAATAAATTTAAGAAAAAGACCCATTTGTATTAAAAAGAAAGAAAAAAGAAAGAAAGAAAGTCTTTAAAAAGGCTTCTCAGAGGTTTTTTTTATATAAAGATACAGCGAAGGTTTTCTATCCAAAAAAGTAAAATGATTTTAGTAAGAAGCCTCTAAATGTGTGGAAGCGCTTCATCCTCGCTGGCATCTGTCTATGGTGGTGCAGTTGCAAGATGACATCACAATTTCATCGTGACAGGAAGAAGTGAGCAACAACAGGAAATATTTCACATGTCTGTGCGTCCCTGTGCATGTCTGTTTGTTCCAGCTCTTTATCTGCGGAAAGTGGAAAAAAAAAAACATTTTTTCTGCACTGTCAACCTTGAGCATTGACAGAATCACTGCTGAGTTTTTTTTAATAAAAATAATTTTAAACAGGAAATAAATTGCAAAAATGCTTAGTGGCTGAACTAACCACAGGAAGACTCTTCCTGTTTCTGCAGGAAATGATGAATTAGAATACATAGATAAAACAGAAAATGAAGATTAGAAGTAATGCGTGATACAGACTCTCTTAAGATAAATGAAAGCTTCTGTTGTTCTTGGATTTAGCACCAGATACACAAAGGAGTTCAACGTCTCCTACTTCCTGTTTCCAGAAAGGCCTGCAGGAGTGATAAACACTCTGTTTAATCTTCTTTTCACAACTTCTCAGAACCAAACATGGCAAACAGGAAAAAATAGAGGAATGCAGTGCTTGTGTGAAGGAAATTCAGTACAGATTTATGGAAAAATGGCAGACAGTAGTTGTATGAATAAGGTGAGATGCTGCATCTGTGCTGATCCCACCGTGAGCTGAATAAAAAAGTCTGAAATATTTTTTAAAAACTAGTTGGATTTGAAGTTTTTTCTTCTTCAAGAAACTAAATGAATGAAAATAATTATGACAGTGTAATAATATAAATCAGTGTTTGTTTCTAAGGAATATTGCATGTTTCTGTTCTGGCAGCACACTCAGTTCGTCCTGGATGCTGCCAGGGAGAAGAGGGACATGGAGCAAAAGCATGCAGAGATCAAGAAAAAGGTGACACGAATGAGAAAATGTGCAATTTAAATGAATTAAACACTGATTCTTCTTTTTGCTTTTGTGTTGCATTCATTGTGTTGCACTGAGCGTTCGTGTTTTGAAGGACACAACTGCGTCTCTTTTAGCCATGATGCTATCTTGTGGAGTTTTCTAATAAATAAGCACCAACTTTACAAACATGTAGTAAATACTACAGGAGTCTGCTGTAAACCAGAGAAACCCACGCTATAATTTCATTAACACAGCGACTTGAATCTCTTTTACATGTTCAGGACATGTCCTTTGACGACTCCATTATGGATTTTAATGCTGATGCAGCGAATGGAATTGCAATGGAGGGCTACCTCTATAAAAGAGCCAGCAATGCTTTCAAGACTTGGAGCAGGTATAGTTTTTTTCGCCAAATACACGAATAATAGCTGCTTTTTATTTCTTCTTCCATAAGTTTTACACATAGTATATAAGATATCTGCGTTGTGTATGTTCACGTGACCTTTTTATGATTTAAACGGCTGCATCCTGGACTCCATTATCATCCTCTCTGTGCTCTCTCAGACGCTGGTTCTCAATACAGAAAAATCAGCTGGTGTATCAGAAGAAATTCAAGGTAAATTTGAAATCTTAAAGTTTCGAAGAAAGAGCTCTGTGCAAACACTCAACTACATGTTTTTCTTCTCCATGTCTCCTTCAGGACCAGCCCACAGTTGTGGTGGAGGACTTGCGTCTCTGCACAGTCAAGCCCAGCTCTGAAAATGAGCGGCGATTCCTCTTTGAAGTGGTGTCCCCATCGAAGTGAGTTTGTGTGGGCGCAAGGCTTCATGCAGTCATTGCGTTTGTGTGTCTGAGCCAAGATTGTGGATTTTCATCAGCATTAAGTGTGTGGATTATCGTGTCCTGCAAGCAGGCGTAGGGGTTGTGTGTCATGTCTACGAATTACTCACTGGCTGTTTCCTGCTTCTCGTGTCACGCGCTGAGAAATTAAATGGGCACGGTGTTTATATGTCTGTGTTTGCACAGGTGCTGCTTATTGCAAGCAGACTCAGAAAGGCAGCAGCAAGCGTGGATCAGTGCTGTTCAGAACAGCATCGCCTCAGCCTTTCAGGAGCACAGAGAGGACCCACACAGCCCTGTGAGGAAACACACAGAAGAGAAAAAAACACTTTATCTATGTGGAAGCTTGTGTTTCTGAAGTGTTTGTGTTTCTTAATTCCTGCGTCTTTGTATAATTAGAGGCAACGATGCAGCTCTATGTCAGCCAACAGTGTGGTGGGAGGAGGGCTCGGAGGAGCCATGGATCAGGAGAACAAGGCTTGCAAGGCACTTGAGGAGGTTCAGGCGATTCCAGGGAACCGGCAGTGCTGCGATTGTGGAGAGCCCGGTCCTGATTGGGCCTCGATCAACCTGGGTATCACGCTGTGCATCGTCTGCTCTGGAATACACAGGTAAACATTTCCAGGATTATATTAATTATATTTGGATCTGGACTGGATATTATATTATTATAATCTTAGATATGATATATTATTTTAATATAATCCAGTTTTAAGATATACAGTAAAGCTAAGTTTAAACTGCTGAAGGTTAAATAAAAGTCCTAATTTTCCAAAACATCCTCATTCTGATGGTCTAAAACTATTAAGTCGTCCCCATTAAGATATATAAACAAGTACACACACACTCGCTTGGTTTGAGTCATGTATTGCACTAATTTCCTTCTCTAACAGGAGCCTGGGAGTCCATTTCTCCAAAGTGCGCTCCCTCACTCTTGACTCCTGGGAGCCAGAGCTCATTAAGGTAGTTTAACCGTTTAACAATAGCTGCACAAACCTTACTATAGCATTTTCTGTGGTAACTAAATGTTCCTTTGAGGAAAAATGACTATGCAACCGAATATGTTTAACTTTCTTTAGTTATGTTTTCTCCAAAAGCAATCAACACTGTTTTTCTTTCTCTGCCTTTTATCAAGTTGATGTGTGAGCTGGGCAACACAGTAATCAATAGGATCTATGAGGCACGGATTGATGAGATCACCATCAAGAAACCCCACCCCTCCAGTCCCAGGTACAGAAAAGTCAATATGATCTTCTGTATGGACATTGATTGGGCTTCTACTGGTTTTACGTTGCAGGTTATGTTACATCAGTGGTCTTCTGTAGAAACCTGTGGAGATAATAACCAGGTAGCTTCTCATGTCCAGCAGCACGAACTTGAAAAGAAGAGATGATAAAAGCTCACATTTCTTTAGCTCAGACATGCTACACTTACTATCCACCTTGTATAGTGGTGCTGCATATTTTGATGATACGTTCTTAATATTATGATCTGTTGGGATGGAAATTGAACTAATTTGATTATTTATGTCTGTGTGTTTGATAATGATAAAATATCCATTCACTATCTGTATATAAAGGGTCGTGGGTAGCTGGAGTCTATCCCAGCAATCATTGGGTAAGAGGCACGGTAGACCTGGACAGGTCGCCAGTCCATCGCAAGATATATACAATATAAAGTTATTCTGTAATTTCCCTGTTTACCATTCGATGTATCTCAGATTCTTGTATTTTATATTTACTATAAACACTCATATATTTATTGACTCAATCTGTCAGATATGTCTGAATTACTGGTTTAATTAGTGAATTGTTAAAACTCTGCTGTATTAAGGCTAAAAAAGCTGCATCTTTTTTAGTTCCATTGTTTTTTAAACATATCATAATACTAGACCGTTCTGTCCACTGCTCCTTGTCTTTAAGACTCAGATCTCAATTGTTGTGCTGTTTTTTAGTCTTTAAATATTTTTATATTTTCTATTGCTTATTCAATCATTTTATTCCTTTCCAGTCTTCTGAAAATGAAAAAGAGAAACAGGATCTGAGAAATGCATCTAGCCATTCAGATCCAACTGTCCACTGAATCATACAGGATTTCCATGGAAGGGTGGAGATAAGAAATCATTCTTAAGAAAGAAAACAGTAAATAACAAAGCCAGATTACACAGGAATCGGACTGATAATTGAAAAACTTGGGCTTCCCTTCTTAGGCTGCTGCCCTCACAACCCGCAGCAACAAAGGATGAAAATAAACAGAAAACATCTGAAACGAAGCTTTTGAATGTTTATCAAAATACCGAAGAGTTATCATTAAAAAATGCTGAAAGAAACGACAATAAAGTTTCTGAATCCATAGTTTTGATTCAGCTTTATTCAGATTCTTTATTCCAGACACATGATCCATGTGAAAAAACAAAGACAAAAGAAGAATGATTAAATAAACATTTTAAAAAGACAAACGTCTCCACAGGTCACACTGCCAACGTGTGTATTCTATATTAAATGTGTAAGGACACTATTTTTTCATTTTCTGACATTTTGAGTCTAGTCGCTCTGCATCATTATTGACTTCCTGCAGCTTTTTCACAAACCCTCCTGTGTAATCTAGAGATGAGCCTTGAATGGAGTCATTTTCTTTATTTACTCTGCAACAAACAAACTTCTAATCTAGTTGTTAGCCTGCACATATAACACTACACTGATAAATTGTCAGGGATGATATGACTAAAGTACTTGATTTTATCACAACATACTATAAATCATTTCAAAATCAAAAATTAGGAAAATCATCTTGCTTAATTTTACAAGTCATGATAATACACTTATCAATATCATATATGATGTGCTCCAGATCGATTGAACACTAACTAAATCATATTATAGATGATTCAGTAAAATATTACCAGCGACAGCAGCAGTGTCACAGGCTCGGAGTTTAGTCGACAACTCATCCAGATACAGAATAAATATCTCTGGGAACAAAACTCAGTTTGACACACTGTTCCCCCATCGGACCTGCACATGCGTACCACTATGTTAAAAAAGCACAATATAACTGGATGCACATTTTTCTGTTTATTTCATGAATAATTTTCTGATACATGCTGTCAAAGACTTTGGCAGCATCAAAGAACAACATCAAAACCGGAGTTTTGTTTTCTGTATATAGCGATAGTCTAAGAGCATATATGCACATGTCAGTGGCAAACATGACTTTAAAACCAAACTGGTTATCAGAAGAACTGGTAACCTTTATGATCCGGTCCAACATTAAAACTCATTTAGGGATTCTTTTCACTTTCTCTGAGTTTTAAGTTAAAGTTCTTGCTTTTATTAATGTTTTACTTACAATTCACTCTTTTTTTCAATAAATTTATTTTAAAAAGCACAAATGTATCCCAGGTTACATATAGCTCGACCATCACCGGACTTCTGTTAATGACTGCTATGATTGTGTGTTGAGAAATGTCCAAATATCTGCTTTGTCTGACAGATGAGACAGTAACCACAAAAAAGCCTTTTATTTCTAGAGATTTAAGCTGATTGCCTTGATGTACATCAGTCTTAAAGCAACTCTGTCCTCCACATATCTTCTGCTGTTACATGAAGCGTACTGAGCTGATTCTCTCCAGCTCTTCACTAACAAAATCGTTTTGACATTAATTATTGAGTGAGAGTTTTGTTGAGGTATATCTGTTAAGTTCTGTGTTGCTCACCAGTTCCCCACAGACTACTTTTAGACCGTTTCTCTGACTTCCTGGTCTATGTTCTGTGTTTAGCTGCAACAGACAGGAAGCGTCGCAGGTACATCATGCATATGGTTGATATTTCCGCATCTTGAAAATCTTTTCTTTTCTTTGTCTCTCTCTTTCTCTTTTTTTTGTAGACGCCCTCTTATGTGATAAACTTTGGTTAAAGCTATCATAGTTAAAAGATAACAAATATTTAGTTTGTCATGTCAGCTACATGGAAATAAGGAACTTTTGATTCCTAAATGCGACACAAACCTGTTATAAATAAGGGTTTTTGTTACAGAAATGGAAGTTTTGAAGACAAATTGAACATTTTGACAGAAGTTTGCTGGAGAAATAAACATTTCTCTCTTCTTTGCTCTGTTTTAAATGTTCTCAGAGTAGACAAGGAGTCATGGATTCGCTCAAAATACGTTGAAAAGAAATTCATCCAAAAACTGCCCGAGGCTGGCAGGAACCTCCCGCTGAGGCGATCCAGCGCCAGGAGAAACCGAGCCTCCACACAGGATCAAATCACAGAACGACCGGCACTCAAACCCAAACCAAACCGAGCCACGTTGCCTCGTGTCATAGGTAACGCAGGAATCACCACTCCGTTATCCGGAGATAGAAAGATGATGTAGCAACTCTATCTGAAATATCTAGTTTGGGATTATTACAAATCTTTGCTTTCCTTCACAGGATTAAGCCCCAAAGACATTGTCCAAATGAACAATACAGGCTTTCACAAAGGTGAGACAAAGCTCTCACACACACACACACACACATCGATGCATCATCTGACTTGACTAAAACAAGCACACATTTCATCTGAAATGTCAGAGCTTTAAAACATAATCACATGAAATATTAAAAACAGATCTCTTTGGTTGTAGTGCTCCCGAAAAAAATCTGATAATAAGATAACAGATATTCTGTCTCTTCGCTCCCCTCAGATGTGGAAGAGAAAGAGGAGGATCTTAGTGGTCTTCATCCTGGGGCTTTGCTGTATCGCTCTGCAGCCCTGCAGAAGTTCCCCATCATGGCCGACGCTCTGGCGCACGGAGCTAATGTCAACTGGGTTAACTTGGCCGAGGACTCGAGCACACCCCTGATACAAGCCGTCTCCGTGGTGAGGAGAGCGCGCACTGACCGCACCCACAGAACAAGCTGCATCCTTGGTTTAAATGAAAGATATCTCCAAATTCGCAGGAAATGTTCAAGAAGAAATGTATTCAGATTAAAGGAGACATGGCGTTATGTCAAAGAAACTTCATAAGACACGTCATGATGGCTGTTTGCGGTGATACAAGCCTGATTGTGTATTTCAGAATGCCCTCGCAGCTTGTGAGTTCCTGCTGCAGAATGGGGCCAACGTCAACCAAGTAGACAGCAATGGGAGAGGGCCGCTGCATCACGCCACCATCCTCGGTCACACAGGGTACAGGAAAGACACTCCCCACACACTCGTACACTCACCAATCATGCATGCACGCTTCCTGTTCCATAGCACGGTTGCTTTCATAGAGATTAATCCTCTGCTACAATAAGCCAAAACCAGTAACTAGTCTAGATGGTGCCTCCAGTCTGCTGCTATGAGTAAATCGGGCCTGGTTAATAGTAATTAGTGTTCATGCTTAACCCTTGTTTGCTGTTCATTTTTTGTTACTCTGTGAATGATCATGGGTTTTGTGTACCCGTTGCATTTTTGCAGTTTTAAAATAACACAATCAAAGAGTTTATGTAACTACTCAGTAGACCACTGTGTTTGAGTTAAAAAATAACATATTATTTACATTTTCTCTTTATAAAAATGTGAAAATGGGTCTCTCAGACCCGAACACCACACAAGGGTTAATGTTTAACAGCTTTGCAGTGACGTCAATAACAGATAGAGGAAGAAACTCAAAAGTGTGCTTTGAAGTGATAATTACAGGCTGACAAACCTCTCACTAGTTTACATCCAACAAAGCTTTGTTTTTAACCTGACTGCATCACCATGGAAACTAATGCTATGGTGAACTTACACCACATTCAAAGGGACTCATCAAATAATCTGTTTTGCTTAAGAAGGTTTCTTACTGGGTGAAATGACCCAGAAGGATCTGAGTGGCAGGCGTGAAAAAGAGCTGATCGAATTCTCTTCATGGCGCAGAAACGAATGTGTGTGATCTCCTTTAGCGAAGTAAATGCTGGAGAGTCCTTTAGGAAAGAAACGTTGACACTTTGCAGAGGGATTTTCTTAAATCCTTACAAATTTCCTCATTAGATTTCCCATCAAGGTGAAAGGATAGTTTTTAGAAAATGACTATTTAGGAGTTTTTTTTACTCTGTATAGCAGCGTGTCCAGAACCGGTCCTGCAAGTTTGACTTGCATCTCTTCTCCAAAACACCTGAATCAAATAGCTGGATTGCCTCTGCGTGTCATCCAGCTCTGCAGACGCCTGGTAATGTACCATTCATTTGATTCAGGTGTGTTGGACAAGTGTTGCATGTAAAAGTTGCAGGATGGTAGATCCCGAGGAAGGAACTTGGGCGCCCCTGCTCTTTAGCAACCATGCATCCAATTTCTGAACCACTAAATCTAATTCATAGTCGCGAAGAAGCTGGAGCCTAATCCCAGCAGTCATCAGGATCTATATCATACCCATACTTTTTACTTAAATAATACAAGTGAAACTGTGCAAATACATCACTAAAACAGGAAGCTGCTCATGATGTGGAACTACATGAATATGTTTGTATGGTTTGGTCCTGTTTTACGCCACATTTGTTCTAGCCCTTCTGTGGATCTAGTTATTAAGAAACATGATAATATGGATCCAGTTTAGTTGATCTGTATCAAAGCTCTGCAGCGCTGCTATTTAAAAGTTTTTAAATATGATGGTTTTCTTTTGTCATCCTACTGGGAGGGTTTCACTTCAGTGTTTAACAAGAATGTGTGTTTCTATTGAGATATGACATTAAAAGTTTATACAGGAAGTAGGCAGGGTAACTAAGATGAGGCCTTTATAATGTCATTACTCTTGTGGAGACAATATGAGGTTGAAGATATGATCTGGAGTAAGCAGCAGCTGTGCCACATCATCCATCTGGTGCAAAGAAAGCTTGGCTGGGTGAATTCTTTAGTACAACTTCCTGCTCTGTTTAATTAGATTTGAATATTGTAATCTAATGCTGACCGAGTTTAAGAGATTTGTCATAAAAAAACATTAAAATGATCAAAATTCTTCTTATATAGTTTTAAATTGGATTAGTATAGAAATGAACAAGCACATCAAGTTGAATAAATAACACGAGTGGCTAAAAGCATCTTGACATTTTGTTATTTTACCGTTCAAGTAATTTACAGAAGCAAATCTGATGATGAAATAAAAACCGCTTGGAGTTTAATGCAGCTTTTATCTATTGCACACACTGCAAGCGAGTCAAATGTTCTAAAATAAAATTGATTTTCAGACTAAACATGTTGCTGAACCTACCGTTTTTCACACTGCTACCTCCTCTACTCACATTTCCAGGTTGGTTTGTCTCTTCTTGAAGCGAGGAGCCGACTACAACGCTCGTGACAAGAACCAGAAAGACCCCATAACTATCGCCGTGGACAACGCGAATGCTGACATCGTCACTTTGTAAGGGTTCAAGTTCAGAGAATAAAAATCACGTGAAGCAGAGAAAGATGACAGTTCTGATGCATCTTTTTGTCTTTCAGGTTACGGATTGCCAAAATGAACAAAGAGATGCGGGAGATGGATGGAGCGTTCGGCCAATCAGGTTATTCAGAGGGGCAGGAATCTTTGGGGTCACCGGGTGGGACAGGAGTTGGGCTGGGCAGCAACAGAAAAGGTTTCCAGGCTATAAAGAACCATATAAGCGGCTGGGCTTTGGGGGGGTTGCATGACTAGCAGGGCTAAGCTAACAACTCAAGAATCACACAATTACCAGATAAAAACAAAGAAAGAACTCAAATCGAGTTAATGAAGAAGTCGGAGCAGAGTATGAAGAGTTTGGAGGCTGGAATGCAGGCGAAGACAAACGTCTTGATAGATGATAAAAGCAAAACACATCATCGATGAAACTCTACATGCACTTTGTGCTGTACATGCACATCATCCTGCACTTTGATACTCGCAAAAAACACAACGTCACTAAAGATCTACATGCGAAATGCTGTCAGTCTGCCTGCTTTAAGGTCTGTTTCCAATATATTTTGGATATTTTACATCCAGCGAGGACACTGCTTTAACATTATCAGATGTAACTTTATCTTATGTGTTGTACTGTCATTCCAGCTTTGTAAGCTAAATTTTAGTGGCTTTTGTTCTCCCGCTATTCTGTGAATAGTGAGTCAGGTTACGCTCATTCTACAGGGAGTGTTTTTATTTATAAGAATTTCACACCAGCTCCTACAGCTCTGCAAGTCATCAGTCTTAAGGTCAACAGCGGGTTTTGTATTTATTGTTCCATTTGGCTTCTTTTTAAGTCCATTCTTTCATGATTGATTTGCATTAACTCCAGTTTCTGATGGGAGCTTTTCCCATCATGAAGGAATGGAAGCATGGTGTGTTTGCCTGCTTGAAACAACTGCTGGTCAGTATTTGACGTACTGTGCTTTTTCATTGTTTGTCTGTGTTGTGTGCACTCGTGTGCGTTTGCCCTCTGCCCGCTGAGATGTCCATCTGGCCTCAACTGCTCGTGCAGTGTGCCACCTACAGCAGATTAAGAGGTAAAATGCATGTGCATGCTGTTGTGTTTATCTGTTCGGCTGCATGCTTTGTGCTTGCATGTGTTGACTTGTAACTCAGGTGCTCAGGAAATATTTGTCGTCAAAGAAACATGTTTGAAAATGTAGCAGATTTTGATGAAAAATAAAAAAAAACAGCCGCATCTAAAAATAGAAAAATAGGGGAAGATTGTAGTCCACGCATTTTGTCGCTCATGTCCTCGGTTCTGCTGTCTTCCAGGTGACGAAACCTACCATGACATTTTCAGAGACTTTTCACATATGGCTTCCAACAACCCAGAGAAGCTGAAACGTCGCAGCGCAGACCCCAAATCTTGAAGCAGCTTCCTCCACCTCGTCTGCATCCATCTGAGCACATTTCACCACTTCAGCCTCATGCGTTCTCACCCACATGCAGAAAACATTCAGACACCCCCTCCTTGGCTACCTGCCACATGTTCAGTCAAAGCTCAGCTGGTGCTCAGGTCAGAGGGGATAAACGCTCCCAACAGTGAATTCTTTGTGCGAGCACGTCAGTGCAGAACAATTGTGTCCAAGTGGAAACACTGGAACCACTTTATGAGTCCAGCAGGAGGTGTTTTAATGTCTCGCAGAGGGCAGCAACATAACTCTGCCAACAGTTGCAAATTAAAATCAGTGAGCCTGTTTTATTATTTTATTTCTTTCATTTTTTACTCAAAATGTTCTGCTTTTTTGTGACCTTTTTATGTGAAAATACAGTGAAGTTTTTTGTTGCAGGTTGATACAAAAAGCTCAGATATCAGATCAAAATGCAATGTTTTGAGATTTTTACATGACGATGTTTGTTTGTTTTGTCTCATTTCTGAATGGTACGTTAAATTTGAGTTAAGATGAAATAAACCACAGAACAAACTTATATACAAATGTGTTTAATCGTTCATTTCAAACGTTATCGATGGGACAAGGCAGTAATTACAAGTCCCTTCACTTTTAGTGTGAAGGAGTTTTTTTCTTCTCAGCAGAGGGCGCCATCATTTTGTGTTGCAGTTTTTTAGGACAAAAAAGTTGAAGGTAGAAATATGTTGCAACAAAATGCCTTTGACTGAAAAAAACCTACTAAGACAACATTCAAAACAAAATACACTGTTTTCCTATATTTCCACAATTTTATAACAATTTTGACAGCTAGTTTAACAATAATGAATATATCAAGTTAAAAAGAGCTTTTTTCACCTTTAAACTGATACTTAACCCCTATTAAGCATTAACCAAATGCTCAATATACTGCAGTCAGTGTAGCAGCGTCCAGCAGTTCACAGTGACCCTGAGTGACCATGTTCTTGCAAACATGGTGTGAATCCAGCTGCTCTCAGAGTTAAGCATCTCTAGTTTACAAAGGCAAACTTGGCTCATGGCTTTTAGAAGTTCAGAATGCTTATGCAAACAAAATGAATGTAGTATCAGAAAGTGCACTTGGGAAAACAGTCTTGTTCTCCTGCAGAGCAACACAATGCACTGATAGAAGGAGAGATTCCTGAGGCTAAAAAACGCTACCAGGCACACTTTTAGAGCTTTGCATAACAAATCAGTGCTAACATAGAGCAGCACTGGGCAAACCAAAACACTTAGTATCTTATCTATACATATAAACAAATGTGTGGTAGTAAAACAGACATTTGCATGACTTTGTTAAAGCTGCATGTTATCAAACTGGAAAGCAAGACTGGAGTTGTGCTTAAGATGGACCCTAATCCAGGTTATTTTTAACAAGATAAAACAATAAAAACCTGCAGATACGCAATACATACAGCGGTTGTGGAGATTGGTAATCCATTCATGGTTCATTCTCTAAAACCACTTTTTATTATGTTAAATATCACAACTACTGCGTTTACATAAATGCATCAAATCAATGGTATGTGCAGTTAAAATGTGCACTTCTTTGGACATAATGTGTCCAAACAACAAGGGAACCCAGAGATATTTAATCCAGCTGCAGGGATGAACAGCATCAGTCCTGTTATCATCATCTGTGTCACAGTCAAACTTAAGAGTGAGAGGCTGTAGCTCGGGGGGTAAGTGCAGTTGTCTGCCAACCTGAAGGTTGGCGGTTTGAATCCAGGCTTCCCCTGACTACATGCTGAAGTGTCCTTGGGCAAGACACTGAAACCTATGACCCATAAAATGTAAGTCCCTTTGGATAAAAGTGTCTGCTAAATGACTGTAATGTCATAATCATGCATGCAGACTCGTACTTGCATTTAAAACCTGTGGAAATAGTTTTTGCTTCACAGATTCTCATCTAAAAATGCTAATTTGATGGCAAGAACATTTCTTCTCTGGTCCATTTGTTCATCTACCTGCATCCATTTGATGGATATGAGCCTCTGTGGTATAATGCAGGTCTTCATGCATCATAATTAACCATAATGGCGTCTATGCTATGGTCTAATACAGGTTATTTCACCTGTCTGACTGTTCCACTGTTTGAGATGGCAGGCTATCCATCTGCTGCACGTCTGGATGTAAACTATTACTGCTGCCAACAAAGGAGCGTCTTTGAGGAGGCGGTGGATCCTTACAGGAGAAATAATGAGGTAGTGTGGCCATGGTCAGGGTCCCGAGCAGCAGGAAGGAGCCCGCGACCATAAAGGAGACAACATAATTGCCAGTGATGTCCTTAAGGAAGCCTTCACACAAAGACAAAAAGGAAATCAAACACAAAACATATTAACAAAATGCCATGAAGGCTACACAAAGTATTTTAGACATGTTAAAAATGAGAAGGAAATAATGAATGAGCAATCCTACAAATGTGCTCCATGTTAGTCGCACTGTTTCCCAAAGAGTGAGTGACCTTATAATGATCTGTGTGTGCAGTGATGTTAATCAATATTAGATTATACGTTAGACAAGTCATGCAGAGGGTTTGTGTAAAATTGTGAAATTAAAATTTTGCTATTTGTTAGTCTACAGTGGCAAAAGCTAAACCCTGAAAGTTGTTTATTTATGTTAAATATCCTCAGATTTAGGCAGAAGTAGATCTAAGAGGCCAAATGTGAGAGCAGGAGGAGTTATTATATCCCCGAACACAGTATCGGTTTCACCGCGTCCGTTTAACTGAAACAATTTTAACAATATTATTTTGATACTCAGTATATCTGTTTAGGTCCCCAAGAGGATGATCTGTATCAAATTTCACAATTATTTGGTTTATAGTTTCCCCACTAGGTGGAGTTTTATGCACAGAAATTCTGATTTTTGGCTATGTTACTAGAACTATTTGACCTCAAATCAAGTGCAAATAAAAGGTCATGACCTCAGGATGCATCCTGTCCTGATGTCATACCAGGCTGGCTCAAAGTTTCAACACCAGGTGGAGCTTTGTGACTGAACATATGCAAGTTTATATTATCGTATTGTATCTATTTGAGGATTGGGGAATAAGAGGATTGGGGATGTACCCCTCGCCGTCACTTCCAATAACATAGGCCTTGTTTTATATGCAGACTTCTTATCAAGTGCAAATAAAAGGATAAAAATTGGGAAACAGAAAAAAGACATTTATTTTTATGATGAATCAGTAAAGATAATGTTATTGCACCTGCCTTAAATGTTTGACTGTATGTTATATATATATATATATATATATATATATACTTTTTTATGTATTTATTTTTTTGATTCACAAGTCTCATCTGAGCCCTGTGATGGACTGCCGACCTCTCCTGGGTGTACGCCACCTGTGACCCAGTGATTACTGGGATAGCCTCCAGCTACCTGCACCACTGAATTGGATTAAGTTGTATAGAAAATAAATGTGTGAAATTTATTCATTCGTTTTCTCTACCGCTTAGTCCAATCCACATTTTTGGGGGGTGCGGGATACATAGAGGTTGCTAGTTCATCACAGGGACAAACAACCATTCACTCCGAGGGGTGTGACCAATTAACCTAACATGCAAGTGTTTGGACGGTGGGAGAAAGATGGAGTGAACAAGTGAAATTAATTTCCAAATAAAAATTCTTTGTAAAAATGTGCCTTTTTTTTATTGATTTTAACTTAATAAAACTGTAGCTGTTATGTAAACAGTTGATCTGACCCATATGCTCAGTTTCTGTGTGAACTTCTGTTTGATGAAACAAGTTGCATTAACAGCTATTAAGCTATTAAGATGTAAAAACTCAGTGCTGTTTCCTCAACACTCCAACTCTGCTCCCTCAGTGTGCTCCTACCTGACAGAGGAGCGCCCAGCAGTCCTGCACCACTCTCGATGAGCTGCAGCAGTCCGAGTCCCCCCATGACACGCTCCACACCAACAATCATGGGCACCACTGCAAATACCAGAGAGGTCAATGCTCCAGAGCAGAAACCGTAGAAGAGGCTGATAAACATCAGCGCGGCGTAGGATCCAGTCAAAGAGCTGACGGGCAGCAGCATGATGAACACTCCCGCCAGGAACGTCCAAAAGCTCACTAAATGAATGAGCCGAAAGTGTCCCAAGTCAGAGAACCAACCAGACACTATGCGGCCCAAAATGTCCGTCGCACCTGCAGCTGACATGACGAACGCAGCCTGGTACTCTGAGAAGCCACTATGGCGGCTGTGGGCCACCAGGTGGAAATATGGCACAAAGTATCCGACGTTAAAAAGAGTGACTCCCAGTGTGTAGGTGAGATAAGGCCTCTCGCAAAGCAGCGAGAGCTCCAGGTAGGAAGAGACTCGCTGCACGATATCAGCACATGATGAACTGCTCTGAGACTCCACCTGCAGAGGAAGAAATGAAAAAAAAAAGTTATTTTTTTAATTTTTTCTTTGCAAATTCACGATTATTCATGAAAATATCAACCACTCAAAATGGATGATAGTCAGATATTATCAATACCACAGTCACTCTGCACTTGTCATTGTCATCAGTTCACTTATATAAACACAGTAACTATAAACTGAACTAACATGAATCATATAATTAGTTTGATTTTAATTGGATTATAATTTGATTTTATTAAGTTAGACATGCTGAACAATCATGGGCTAAATTGTATTTTTTTTAACCAAACTGGCCTTTTGTCATCCACCATCATTTCATTACCATTTTCACATCTGTCTGCTTTTCTTCCCATTTCACATAAAAGCCATAAGTTCCTCGTTGTACCGATAACTCTGATATCATGTCATTGCATTCAGTTGATCTTTAATGATAAAAGTAGGTTTCTTGCACATCTTTTGAATGAAAAACCTAAATTTGCAAATCAACAGGCCATGCCTCTTCTCCAGATCTTCAAACAAAAGTTAAACTTAAAAGCATCAATTCTCTCAACACATGAAATCTGAGATGCCAGTTATCCTAAACTGGGATCTATTTGTCTCTTTACAGAATTTTGTTGCAAAACAATAATGCAGCAATTCCCACACTTCTCATGCATGTGTATTCCTTTCATTTGATACCTTAAAGCTCCATCAATGGGATGAATTTATTGACATATGTCTCGCTTAGTATAAAACGAGGGTGTATTTTAATAGCAGTAAATAAAAAACTTTGTGTGGCCTTTTTTTCAGTACTGTGGGTTTAAATACCCAGAAAAAGAAAAGGCGGAAAAATGCAAATCCCTGGAGTCATTTTCTTTCCCTTATAATTAATCTATGGTGTAAGTCTGCTTTTAAGAGTACCATCATGCTCTTTTATCTGGTCTACCTTTGTCGGGGCTTTAGGGATACGCTGGGGCCGGATCAGGGCTCCACAGGGCACAATGTTTAAGCTTAGGCCCCCCAGAATTAGTAGTGCACCTCGCCAAGCATATGTTTCCACCAGCAGCTGGAAGAGTGGGTTAAAGGCAAAGGAGGAGAGGCCAATGCTGGAGAAGCCCAGTCCCAGAGCCAGCGCACGGCGGCGGGTGAAGTTAGCCATAACTGTGGCAACCATGGGAGTGAAGACCAGCCCCCAACCCAAACCTGGAGGATAAAGTCCATAAAGTGCATGTGAGGGGTCAGTTTGGGAAACAGTTGGTTACACAGTTAAGCGATTAACCACAAAAGTTGTTTTGTTTTTTTTGCTCTTTTTTTACACTTCTAAAATCACAGGTGAACACACAAAGATAACCTCAGCTGTGAAGCATCTATAAAGTGAGTATGGTATGTTTTGTTAATGTGGATTCCCCTGAGGAAGAAGGACTAACCCACAGTACCTGAGATAACACCCATTGTAAGGTAGAGGTGAACAAGGCAGGTGGCCTGTGAGGCGAGTATGAGGCCGAGTGCAGCAAGAAAACCTCCCGTCATCACCACCAGCCGGGCATTGTATGCATTACACAGTGCTGCACCCAGTGGACCTGCAAAACACACACACATATCTCTATATAATCATTTAAATGTCAGTAATCTGAGAGGAGAATTTTTCTCTTACAGTCACATATAGTAAAAAATATATTATGATGCAGGGCTGTAAGAAAATATCGATGTATCGCAATATTTTCTTAAGAAAAAATATATCAATATGCAAAAGAACTGTATTGATCTTTTTATGAGCATATTTTTACTCATGAGGCAGATTTTAATTTCCTTATTCATCTTGTACATAAAGAGTATTTCTAAAATAAAATGGCAGGGTTCTATTTTAGAAAAATAGATCTCTGTGTGAGGTCTATTTTCTCTGAGGTCTCTGTGAGTTTTCTTACTATTAAACTCTAGTAAAGAAAAATAGAATTTATCTCCTTGTTTATAGCATCACAATATATCACAATATATTGCATCGCTACCCCTGTATTGTAATACACATCGTATCGCCAGATTCTTGCTGATACGCCCCTACTTATTATAGGCACACAGACTAATCCACATTCAGTCTGTATTTACTCATCATTCCAGCTGAAGAGGGTTTGAAGGTAATTTTGGCACCTTTAGAGAAAAAAACTGCAGCCTTCCATAAAGTTATTGAGCATTTTGAGTTTATAATGAGGGAGCCAGCAGGGCTTGTTAGGATGTTATTCACCCCTATTGTCTGAATCAAACTAAACATCTGTGTAAAACATTTTCCAAACGCAGAATAATTCATGTTCAGGTAACTGAGCAACGTATCACCTACACAACAATGATCACATCTAGAGTCTTAAATGCACAGATTTGCTGTTTGTTTGAATATGAGTGAAACATTCTTAAAAATCAGACACATCACCTCTGGGTCTGAAACAAGTTTACAGTTTAAAAGCAATATTCAACAATTCATTTCTATGAATGCAAACTGATAGCTGTGTCTTTTGTTACATTATTACTCACTAAAGAACTGCTGCGCTGCCAGGCCGGTGGAGGAGATCCAGGAGATGGCCTGAGCGCTCTCCTCAAAATAGTGCACGAACTCCACGAAGAAGATCCCCAAACTACGCATCAGGCCGAACACGAGGCTTGTGCTGATGAACATGGCAGCAACTAGCACCCAGCCCCAACCTCCATCTGGGCTCTCTTCTTCACCAGTCCGACTTTTCACCTTGGATTCGGCCATGATTACATAAAGACTCAGCTACAAAAAACAAAAAAAAAGAAAGAAGGAAAAGCAAGAAAGGTAAGTGCACAAGGAGAGCAGGAACACATGAAGAAATGAGCCTCAGTAAAAGCAGAAAGCTGAGCAGGTGTCGGATCCTCTCTCTGACGTAATGATTAACTCCTGACGGGCCAATAAACCGTTGTTGTGTCATTTATGTGTGACCGGGCTGCATCACAATTTGGCTATATAAGATATGGGTGAGAGGTGAACCCGTTCAACAGTCAAAATTCACTCAAAGTTCACAATATTTCTGCCTGAATAGCAGTAAACAGCAGATGTGACACAGAAAAATGAAGCACTTTCTCTGACATGTCAATCCAGCTGCTCAACAGTCCTCGGTTTACTACAACCCAATACTAGATTTATTATATTATAAGAAAGATAAGGTTTTACAATGATAATCCCTATAATATGCAAGAATTCTGGAAGTATTTTCCATGTTCTGTATAGTTTACTGAGTTTTATAAAGATGAGTTTATTAATTCTTAATCATATCCCACTCATGTGAAGTTTAATTAAGTACAGTAATTTATATGACCAAAATTTTATATATATATATAAACATTAAGCTATTTGAGCTTTTATTTAGCCAAAACAAAAGCAAAAAAAAACATGTTCAGTCTCTCCACTGACTAACTTTATCATATTTTAAATATATAATCAAATCTAGAAAATAAAGCTTCTGCTTTTCTTTTGAAGTATTTGGGAACTGAAATGCAGTCTGTGTCCATCGCGGTTAGATATTTTTTATTGCTTAAAGGTCAGTGGTAACTGTTTCTGGCTTTTTTTGTAGACTTCAAAAATCTTTATCTGTAAAAATATACAAAACCATTAGGGTTGTGGGTGACCTGGAGCATGTCCCAGCTGCTGTCAGGTGGGAGGTTAAAAGCATCCTGGAAGTATTCCCTGTACATTGTAGGGCTGGTTTTAAACAGATCAGTTTGCAATCAGTTTCTTCTTTTAATGATCCATACGATGTTTTTGTGGAAGTTATTGGAAAAACATTGCACTGCTAATCCAAAGAATTCCACAATAAAGATATCGGCACACCTCCCAGGTGAAGACTCTTGCCAGTGACCAATATGTACTACCTCCTTATCAGCCATTCAGTTTTTAGCTGTTTTCATAACATAGTATAAAATAATATGAAAAGTGAACGCACTATACAAGTAAACACTATTTATCATAATATAATATGGCCTAAATGTATTTCTACATGATTCTCCTCAAAAACATCTGATCTGCTGAGTGGTCTGACCACCAAGTCATTGAGAGATTGAGTCCAACCCCCTCGATATATGTGTGTGTGAGTGTGTGTGTGTGTTGTTTCTGCAATCTGGAATTAAAGCTGCGGTCACGTCTCGCTCCGCTGATGTTGCTCCAGTGTCATATTTCTATTCATACATTTGGCCCTACATATATATGGAATAAATATATATAAAATGTGCGCTATACATATATTTCTATGTGAATCTCTTCTCAAAAATCCATGATCTCCTTAGCGTTCCTCCCGCCTTTTAAATCATTGAGAGATTAGCAAACCCGCCCCATCAACTTTCCCCAGAGCAGTTCACACTGATGATGTAACGAGGTTGGTGTGGTCACGTGACTTTTAGCATGCTGAATCACTGGAAGAATATTGTGGAACACTTCCGTGTCACATGTACGAGCACACTGGCTGAAGCACAACATTCCTATTTCCTCCTGCGATCCTAAGTTTAAATTAAAACCAAGTTTATCTGCATTCCTGCTGCTTCCTTGCCTGCATTTGGCTCCACACCTTCCCTGCCACATGATACAGACAAGCACACAAACACTCTTGGTCTCTTAAAGCAACTGACATAAGCTTGTTCCAAGAAAATGGAGATTCACGTGTCCACACGACCCATCAGTGCTTTTTCTGGGGACACTGAGATTTCCCCAGACTCCTTGAATCCTTCACGTGAATGTTAGGGACCATTTATGTTCGATGCAAAGCGTCGATGTGCAAATTGACAGCTTCATCTACCTACTTTGTGAGTTACACACGTAATTTGATCATTTGACAAAGAAAACAGAACAAAAGCACCGAAATCTTCAGGGGCAGTATTGAGTTATATTTATGCCCAGCAAAAAAGAGGAACAGGAAGAAGACCACACAGAAACCACTAAATAAAAAGCACCAGAAGAAACTGAGGAACTTGAAAGAAACAGCAAAAGACTGTTTTTTTCTACTTTTGGTGCTTTTGGTTGATTTTAAATATTTTAGTGAATCCTTACAGCTTCTAAATATTGTCAGAACCCAGAATCAAACTTAGCACTGCAGAGTAGCGGATGAACTGACTTAAAGGGTTAACAACTATGACAACATAAAAGTCGAATGTAAATATAACGAGGTAAAGTAGACAATGCCCCATTTAAGTACAAAAGGGAGCATAATGGGCCTTTAAGACAAGAAAGATCTGATATTTTTGATCATTAAACTTATTGAAGATTTTTAATTAGGTTTGCCACATACTGGTGAACTGCAACCCAGCCTGGACAGACTAAATGTCTGCTGAGTCTTCCTTTTGTACCCAATCCTGGCACCCTCACCAACATTTAATCTGCTAAAATGTACAACCTCCCAGAAGAGTATTAATTGTACATTATATAAGCAATTCTGAGTTTATTTCTCATTTTTAGAGCACTTCTGGCATCTGACTCTAAATCTGTTTATAACTTATAACTTCTAAAATTTAGACACTGATTGTAATTTTCTGTAAATATAAATTACATTTACGGGGTTGAATTTATGCTGACATTTCCCAAACTATCTCTTCTTGCTCCATGTGAAAGTGGTTTCAATGTGTGTCTAAATCTATGTTACTTGTATGTATATTTGGTATGTACGAAAATCTCACGCTCTTCTTCTACACATCTAATACAGTTAGGCTTACCCTGTCATTCTTTACTTAGATTTCCTTCTAAAAGCTTGAGAAGCTTCACACATAGTCAATAGCTGAACCCTATATGAAATGTGATACATTTCTAAATATATTGTGTGAATGTGTAACTAAATAAATCAATAAATATGGCTGTTTTAGAAACTTATGTAAAAAATCTATTGCAAAAGTTGTAGTGTGTGTAAATGAGGCTAAACAAAGGCAAAGTGTACACAATCCATCTCTTTTTAGTATATAACTTCCCACTGCGACTTATTGTAGGTCGAAACTGAAACGATTCAATGTTTACATGAATACTTCATTCTAACAAATTAGCAAATACTTTCAAACTACTTTTTCTCCTGCTGATAACACAGAGGTTATGACAGTGTTATACATCTGAAAAGTTGGCATTTTAACATCATGTTGAACAAAGTTCTCGGACTATAAATGCAGGTGTTTGCTGGAGACAAAGCGCGAGGCCTGAAACAGGATGACAGCCTCGTGCTGAAACTTCACTCACCGTATGTCAATTCTCTCCACACATGCTCCACACTCTCCGGGTTCACCGTCATAAACAAAATGTGTCACGAGTCACGACGTGGACCACTTTAGTCTCGTGTGGCCGGTTAGAGGAGACCGACACAGCTGAGCGTGCGCAGTGGTCACGAGGGCGCACGCTTTAAAGCAGATAAACGATACGCCGACAGTTTACTGTCAATGCAGTTTACACAGGATGTGATTATTAAGAGACCTTGCCTAACTTTCGGAATAAAAAACATGCATTATTAAGTATTTAATTCACTGCCTTAAAAGTAAAGTTGTCAAGTTTATGAGAATAAAGTCACACCGTGCATGACCTGTTGTATTGAGAACAAGTAAACTGAATATAGGAGGAATTAATAAGTGCTGAGTCATGCTTGTAATCTAAGCAGGCAAAAGAGAAACATCTTGCTCAGCATAACTCATCTATGTATGTTCAAGTGAACAACACTAGAGGGAGACAACCACTGGGTCTTAAAATAACTATAATACTTTAATCTTTCACTCGTTTGATTATTTTATTGATTGTG
>JBAMHX010000006.1:10348113-10358909 GCA_037177515.1 Pseudomugil tenellus | reverse complement strand
GCCGGTGTGCATGGCAGCTCTGCCGCCATCAGTGTGTGAATGGGTGGATTGCAGGATCTGTAAAGCGCTTTGGGCATCGATAGATGAAAGTAAAGCGCTATATAAGTGAACGCCATTTATATATTAAAATGTTTACCATAATATAAATAATAATACAGCAATATAACTTATTTTAAAAATGGCGGGTTATTTTGACAACTTTGACAAACTTGTAAACATAATTTCTCCTCTTAAAGCATATAAGAAACCATGATGGTTGCTGGTAGTCTGGAGTCTGTCCCGGATCCGGTTAAGCAGGATGGAAAATATAAGCTGAAGGAGTTACCATGACAACGGATGGTCGGCCTTCAACAGAAGTCTGTAATCATTTTGTTCTCTAAGCGATCTCAAAGACGTTTTATCTGACTTATTTGTAACACAGTACAACTCACAGATGAAGCTTCGATATGTTTTATTCTATGTTTTTTCACCTTGTTATTAGTGTCATTATTCAGTATTTGTACTTGTATCATTCCGTCTCATGACAGTGCGTGTTTGTTTTTACTTAGTCAAATACTGAATGTTGCGCAGTTTATGCACCTGCACTTTATGTAAATAGAGTACTTTACTTAAGCTTATTTTTACTTAAAGTTTGTATTTATGTTCACTCTTTTGCACTAATATTCTATTATATATACTTTGAATATTTATGGCATTCAGTGCAGATGGCAAAATGAGAATTTTATTGTACCGAGAAACCTGTTTCCTTCCTGCGTATATGACAATAAACGCCTCGAATCTGAATATTTTAATCTACTGTTACTAACAAAAACCATTAGAAGGTCCTACTCCCAGTAACTCATTTCCTGTTCACTAACATAAATTTACTCTTTTCTGACAAGATCTTAGACTTTTGTGAACAGACTACTTGGGAGACATAGTGAAATTGGCTTAAACCCGATAAAAGGAAACACTACAAGTCATGTGGTTTATTTATTTATTTAAGTGGAAGAGAAGCGAGACTGAAACTTGGAAAGTCCCGTCAAACTTCCAGCGTTTGTCGTCTGAGCCCAGACAATAAGTCCAGCACATTACACTCACCAGGGAGCAGGAAACTGGTATGACAGAGGGTGAGAGAGTTCAGCAGGAGTCAGTGGCCCTCCACGGTCGACCCGTCACCTTCAGGAAGCACTCTCAAACCCTCATGTGTTGCTGGGTTTCAGTGTGATTGTGGAGTATTAGGACCCTGGAGGAAACAGGTGCCTTCAGCCTCATTGTTTCCACACCAGGACAAACACAGAACAAGACCTGGAAAATGGCGGGATGGACTTGACTTTAGAGCAGATGGGACTCGCATGCGGCCGGATTTCTAATGAGAGGAAGGAAGTGCAGAGAGGAGGATGGCTGAAGGACGGGAGTGTGGCCAAAAAGACAACAGATTTGGATCATGTTTTTAAATGACTTCATTTATGGATAGTAGTTTGTTTTTCTGTCATGTAATGCAAATAAATAAAAACACCACACACTAAATGCCCAAATGATAAAAAATTATTTAATTTCAATTTGTCCTGCAAATTAACTTATACAAATTTCATATTATAATTAACCATTAAATTGCTTTAAATTGTCTGAAAAATCCTTAGTCATAAACAACATATTTACCTTTTTACACATTATATTCAGAACAAGACAGCTAAGTCCTTGCCTGCTTGGACTGTAAGAGCTCACGTCGCTGCATCTATAAGTGTTTTTATGGACAACACACAGGCCCCTGGCCATAAGTTTAAGGTAAATAATAGTTTAAGAAAAACACAACGGAGTGCTGAAGCATCTTTAAACTCTATGCTCCATTTTGATTCCCTCCAAATCAAATAATTCATTGCCTTTCTATTAGACTTCCTTCATCTTTCTTCCCAACTATTCACATACACACATTTCTTCCAGTCACCGTTAATGTTGTTTTGTTTACTTTTCCCATCATCAGATCTCATCACAAACCTTCCAAAAATACTTGCTTAAGCCATTTTACACATCTCCACTAAAGAAGATCCACCTATGATAAAATAACAGTCATGATATGTAATTCCAAACTTCATCCAATAAATGATGCTAAATGAGTAAATATGTTATTTTTCTCCCCCAAACATAAAGATCTTTCTTCTCTTTGTGTGATGTCAAATTCACACCAACTACAGATGACTATTAGTCAAAATTTGTATAATTTGCCAAATTTCACTTTAACAGATTTCAGATCTATCTTCATCTTTCATATAAAATTGAGATGGCGTGTTTGAAACGACGCTCATCGTGTTGGTTGTTGTAAATGGTTCCTCTTCAGCAGGCCTGCAGAAAAGGCTGGAAAGGCTCACTCAGCACCTTGTAGCGGATCTTGGTGTTGGTGACAGCTCCATGCTTCTGCCGCAGGTGCAGGCGCAGCTGGCTCTTGTGTCGGAAGTGAAGGTCACATTTTTCACACTGAAAAACAAGTTAGACGTCAGTGAAGTGACAGAACAATGTCTAAATATTGTCTGTGACACATGTTGTGTATGTGTTTTTTTTTTTTCTTTATTAGTTTGTTTTGAGTAATATCTGCTAATCATTTAAAGCCAAATGTATCATATTTGATATATACAGACATTTTACATCACTTTGCGGTAGAAACTTATTTAAGACCAAATTTTTCACCATATGACACTGGTCTGCTGCACATTGGTGAACACCAGTAAGCAGAAAATTACACTACAATAGTTCTGACAAATCACATGGTAATAAATAGTAAAAGTATCAAAATATAAAGTGATTTCTTTTCAGATTTTGGTAAAGGATGAAATAAAGACTTTAAATGTTAAAAATCTGACTTTTTTGCCCAGTTGTTCTTAGGTCAGCCTTTAAAGGGACTCACAGCGTAAGGTTTTTCTCCTGTGTGGATACGCAGGTGGCTCTTCAGGGTTTGCAGATGACGAAACCGGGTGCCACAGGTGTTGCAGGGGTAGGGTTTCTCCCCTGTGTGGATCAAGACGTGAGCCCTAAGGTGGGCAACCTAAAACCACAAACAACAAGCCACAATAATAAGTTATTCAAAACAAAACCAATAAAAACCACACAAAAAAATAATTGTACTAGATTCCACACTTTCACTTCACAAATAAATAAAATTGTCAAGATTTCTTTGTGTAATTTTCCCCATGTAGCTATATAGTTATTCTTTGCATGAGGATTTTTCTTTGCTCTGAGACAACTTGAATTGTTGGAATATTTATATTTCAGTTTAAAAAATGATTAAGCTCAAGATAATCCCAACTGATTACTTTTAATATCTTATGATTTCCTTATAAACACGTTCATGATTTCATTTAGTGGTCTACTGAAATTGGTTTGCATGCTACAGTATTCAGAATACATGTTAAATTTTATATACTGGAAACTGCTGAAGGTCTTCTCGTCACTTCCTGTGTGAAACAGGTCCTTTAGCTCAAACTAAATCTAAAGCAAACACTTCATTTCAAGCTAGCCATACTAAAGGTTTTTGACTGAAACCTGTATGATTCAACATTCATGTTGCATAACTTTAAGCGTGCAGATTTTTTATTTTTTTTTTTTACCATTTTCTGGCCCTTTAGTTTTAAAACCGTCTCCTAACGGGTCAAATAAACTCTGACCAATCAGCTAATTGCTCATGTTCATGTAGTACAAGGCAGCAGATTTGTTTTAGATATGTCACACTAGCCGCTCCGTAAATATCCTTCACACATGTTACGCTCTGATTCAGCCAAACAAGGGAAGGAAATTCTGTAGTCATGCATGCAGGTTCACAGTGTGGAGTCCTTACCTGAACGAACCGTGCTCCACAGGTGTCGCAGCGGTAAGGTTTCTCTCCAGAGTGAATGCGAGAGTGAGTTTTCAGGTTAGCTGGTCGATTGAACTGAGCTCCACACACGTTGCAGCGATACGGCTTGTCTCCTGCAACAATAAAGATAGCTGTTGTTACATATTAGCTGCAAATTTAGCAAACAAGGCTGTAAATGACATATCAAGGGTTTTGTATTTTCACCTGAAGAGATGGATTTGGTTCCTTGCAGACTGCCAGAATAACAATAGGGCACGTAGTGATTCTCACGTTTGATAGGAGGTTGGTTGAGACGTGCAGCTTCTGGATCGGAAGGATGCAGTTTTGCAAAAATGGTGGAAGGTGAGACTGGAGTAGCCAAGAGAACAGGAGGGGGGTCACATTTAGAGCATAAATTATAAGACAAAGGATTTTCATATAACTGTGGCGTTTGTGTCTACCTGATCCGTCTTTGTAAGGGGGAGACATTTTTGTGTGATTCACAGAGGGAGGTGGCCCGAGGGGAGGGGCTCGGCCAGAACCCTCGTAGCAGGAGGCCTGCCCCTGTCTGATAAGAGGAGGTTAAATATTCCACTAAATCTTTCGTCAAATCTTTTCGTTTGTTTGTTTTCTTCCATATATTTGCATGTGTTGTCCTAGTTTACCTATCAATCTGACCAGGCACTTCTCCAGACCACGCCTCTGCTGGTTGCTTCGGTGTCAGATCCATCTTGCTAGCAGTAGGTAGCTCCTCTGTCTCCTCTTTCACTGCTGCAGCAGCGCAGAGAGGGTTTAGTACAATATACTTGTACTTCTTCCAGTTGCAGGCCTTTGGATCAGGTGCTGCTTTTGAATCAATCTGTAAAAAATGAGCAAAACCTGCCTGATTATTTTAGTTTTCTTGTGAATGTACACCTATACTTAGTTAATAAGACTATGTCTTTCTTAGAGGTTTTTGTAGATGTACCACAAGGTTTTTACTGCATGTGTTGGACTCAGCAGGAGAGTTTGGTTGGCAGCTGGAGAAGGCAGGGCTGTTTGGGGATGATGTCGGTGAATCTGGATCTTCTTTCAGCTCATCTGACCTCAGATGGCAGGTTGGGAAAGCCCCTGGTTTAAGAGGACCTTCTGGGACAAAAGGCAACCTGGAGGAAGAACAGAGGAAGTGTTATAATGAGACAAATCTGCCGACAAACAAAAGCACACGCACTGCGGCTGCAGAATGTCGGCTAACATAAAAACAAAATCGCAAAGTCATGAGTCACATAAACGGATCAGTTTTCTTTTGTCTCATAGTTTAATGATTTTCAGATGCACTTGATTCACTTACGTTGTTTCTCTGGCTGTTGGGAGGGACCGCTGGGGTTCTGAATGAGGCACTTCCCCTCCTTTAGGGGTTACAGAGGCTGCAGATACCCTAGAGTCCAGCTCCAACTGGGGGCATGTAGCACTTAAATTCTCTGTACTGAAAAAGAAAAGTCATTAATCAAACCATTCTCAATCGTATCTGATATGCTTTTCAAAGTCACATAACACACTTAATGTCTGCTATGTTATTATTACACTCCATGCTAAACAGCAGATGCTATTTACAGGCTCTCACCAGTGCAGCTGCATGAAATCCCGGCAGGTGTCGGCCACGTGGTCCATCTGCAGGTAAGCAGCGACAGCCAGCACTCCGGAGACGATGTTTGGAGTCAGAGGAAGGCGGGAGGTGTACATGAAGTCAAGCAGCAGAGAGACACAGGACGGATCCAAGGTGTTGGGGAGGGACACGGTCATAAGCTGCTCCCTGCTGCTACCAAGCCCCTGAAGCAACACTCGACGAGAGTAGAGAGAGTAGAAAAACCCACTGCCAGGAAGGAGAAAAATATCATTCATTCAATTAAAAGATGCATTTATGTTGTGTTGAAGGAAGACTCCTGGTTGTGAAAGTGTAACGTTAATGAAACACTTTGCCAAAACTGACCTGCAGGCCACAAGCACGGCACAATGAGCCCGCAGATGCACGTTTCCGACAACCAGGGTGGTGTCAGTCAGGATGCTTCTGTGCCGGAGTTCATTTAGGTTCAGCAGCACGTCGTTGGAGTGGCGCGTGAACTCCTTTACGTATCCTTCAGCCCTCATGATGTGTCCCTTATCTGCTCTGTATCCTTCCAAAACTTCCATCTGGTTCACCTGGATCTGCGGACAATATATAACGAGACAAAAACAATTTGTATTCCCGCTGCATGGGGTGTAAATATGAACATCTGCATAAATATGGTTCAGACTCGCCTACCTGTATGTAACAGAAAGAATAAATATCCTGGAGTGTTCCAGACACATCTAGGTGAGACCAGCTCCCTACTCGTACCTGTTTTAGGGTAAAATAGGCAATTATTTCAGCGGTAGTAAGCTAAATGCACTCAAAAACTCTTGAAATGTCTATGCGGTAACTGCATAAAACTATCAAAATTTTTTTAAAAAATGAATCATTCTTTCCTTTCAAAATAGAATTTGGCCATTTATTGATTTATCATCTACTGCTATCATCTTAAAAGAAACAAGCCAATAAAAGCAAACAATAATAATTGAAACACCAAATAAATATGCTCAGATCTCACCCCGACCAGCAGGGACGAGAACAACCGTGCTCTGCACTGCCGTCAAACCCTGGTCTGAGCGTTCAGTCAGCAGTCAGAGATGAAGAGCAAGCACTCGTCCACAGTCTCCACTGGGTCAGAGCAACTGTATGAGGGGAGCTTGAGGCTAGGAGCTCTTTATAAGGTCTTGCAGGAAACTCCCCTACAACAAGAGCTGTTTGTTTCCTCTTTCCTCAATGGCCCACGTGTATGGTGGAAGCAACGCAGGAAAAGCCATGGCCCAGGCTCAGGGCCTTAAGTATTTTTAGTGGCTATTAGTTTTTCTAAACCCCCATGGCTCTAGGAGAACTAAAGCTTAGTGTTTATGTGCCATGTTGAAAAAATACATACATGGACCCTTAGGGAGATGCAATACGTGCCTGGCTGTCCAGGGGTAAGCCACAAAACATCCCCCACCAACGCTTTCCTACCCTGCAGCCCTCTCCAGGAAGAGCAGCTCATTGTTAGATGAACATTTTCACTATTATAATCCTGGTATTATTGATATTTTATATGGTTAAAAACAATTCATGCACTCGTTTTGCATAATTTCTTCCAAAGAGTTGTATTATTAAACCAAAACAAATCAATCCAGTCTTAAGAAAACACTAGAGTTGGGTCATTACCTACATCAAGTAGCATTTTTTTTATAAATAAGTTAGAAAATTTGAGTAGCAACCCACTAAAATAAACAAATTGATGAACCAACCCATCTATAAATACCTCTGCAGAGATAATAAGAGATGAAATGACTATCCGGAAGCTTCTGGCTCACTGCAGAGGCAACATGTTATGAGGACCAAGAGGAAGGAAGCAGGACTGAGTTGATCTTTCTAGATCGGAGACACCTTCTCTTTGTGCCGAAAAACAACCTTTTACCCCACCCTGAGTGAGAGAAATGCAGCCGACAGATGTGCAGGAACTTCCCCACACGCCCACCCACCAACACACACACACACACACACACACACACTCATACATCCTGCGAAGCTGCTCAGAGACATGGATGAAAATGCTGGAGCAGGACATCCGTCAATAATATAAAGCAAGCAGGAGATAGGGGAGGAGAAACAGGGGTGGGAGGTGGTGGTAATGCAGTGAAGGGATGAGGGTGCAGAGGTTGTAAATAACTAAACAACAAGCGGAAATTTACTTCATTGTCAGTCCAGTTATCAATTAAAACAAAAACAAAAAAAAAAAATGGAAAATATGTTTTCCTTTGAAAAAAGGATTATTAAAGAACTTGCAGCAAATGTTTGTAGTGTTTTGTAAACCACTTAACCCTTATATGCTGTTCATTTTGTCTTACTCAGCTAATGATCAATGGTTTAGTGGACCCGTTGCATTTTTGCAGTTTTAAAATAATAGTCAGAAACTTTATGTAACACTACTCAGCAGGTCACTGTGTTTGAATTTGTAAAACATAATTTATTATATACATTTTCTCTTTATAAAAAAGTGAAAATGGGTCCCACAAAGCCGAAAAGAACACAAGGGTGTAACGGCTGCAAGTCTTCTTTTAATAAGTGCATTGCAAAACTAACCATCTACAGGAAAATGGTGTAAATGTATTGTTGACAGATAACTGCTGCAAAGTTTCACTAAACAATGTCCTGTGACAGTATTTTTTCATCTTTAAACTACATTTTAAATAATGTGAACATTTAACACACATGATTAAAGCTTTCTAGGTTTGAAAGGGGTTGAAGTGAAGTAATTATCTATCAGCAAGGCTTTATTCACAGCACCAGTGTGTCCCAGCAATTTAGCAGGATATTTAGTACATCACAAGTCAATAAACAGCATCAATTATATCTAACAATAACAAATTATAATACACAATATTTATTGTTTAAGGAGAATTGCTGGATTTGTTGCCTTATTTGGAAGTTAGACACGTTTCTCTATTAATTCAAATGGAAATGCGTGTCCAAACTTTTGACTTTTTATTGTTTTTACTACTTAACACTTTGAGATATGTTTTTATATATAAATGCATAATTATTTAAAAATTAGCGTGTCAGCCTTTGATCCTTTAATTTACTTCAATTCTTATATTTACTTTAACCTTTTAAAAATGGAAATCGATGGTAAAATATTTGATGGCGAGTGTGTGTAGGTGTCCTTGTGCTTTTATGTGTTTGGATGGACATTGAATCAATTGTGTGCTTTGTGGAAAAAATAAAAAGAAAAGCTATAAAGGAAAATAACGATTAAGAAAACAGAGCGGGAGTTGTAGGTCTCGGCTACTTCCAGGCATTGTGAGAAGAACGGATGAAGGAGGGGGGCGGTTGAGGAAAAGTAAGAACATTACTAAACGGGTTCACCAATGCCCGGAAGCCATTGAGTCTGTCCATTGGCAAAGTGGGGCAACGTTCGCTGCGACTTCCTGCATGTTACCCCCCCCCATCTGTTAGTGCCCATCTGCGACCTACTGGCCCTGTTTGGGATGAAACACAAAGCTGAGGCTTTTTGCAGTCAAAACTAAGAGCGACACGAAAAATCTACAGTTCTACAGGAAGGCTTTTGCCTTGTTTTGTGGTTTCCTGGTTGCCTGGACAGAGCTATATTGTTTATCTGATAACATATGGCCCTAAGCCATGCTTTGACTTCAAAACCCCCACTTGGTGCCAAAGTGTTGATGACTGCTGCAACAATAACATGGATCTGCTTAAACTGCCTTTTCCTGTGATTGCAGAGCTTTCTGGACATATAAGGGCAAACAACAGAGTAGCGGAAGAGGAGAAGGAAGCAGGGAGATCCCAGGGAGAAGCTTTGGTGGATTACCTTCTTTTTTGTTTTTAGAGATGAATTGATACTGAAAAAAATAAGGATGAAACTATCAGACCCCTTCATTTGAAGCAGTTCTCTGGAGAAGAAGGAGGCTTCCAGTGTAGTACACAGGAGGACAAAGAAGAAATCATGCAGGGGGTAGAGGGTGAGGGACAGTTGACCCAAATTTCATGAAGCACAAAATGAATGAGGAAACAAAATGACCTCCCAATGAGCTGTGCATGTGTGGTGGAAAACAACTGGGTGCAGAAAGCATACCAACTAGAACTAAGCTCTCTATGTGCAATTATAACTAGCATGATCTTGAAATAATGATTTTTCTTATAGAGTTAACATCACCTTTGTGAAGGAGTACAAGCCAAAACACTCCTCAAAGCTTTGCAAGTGATCTACTTTAAGACTAGAAAAGACTATGTAGCTGTGATAGTCATTAGCTTGTTCTACAGTCACCCGACCTCAGCCCCACTGAACATCTATAGCCAAGCATTCCTCACCTCACAAGATGCTTTTTAGGACATTGTCAGATCATGCTGGGATAAGAGGGGCTAAGCAAGTCTGAATAAAATGTAGAAGTCTCCACAGAGAAAATACTCCCTGCCAGTTAAACATAGAGCCAGATCAAATAAAGATTTATTGAAGGTGTCCTTTATTTATATATATATATAATTATTTATAATAATGTATTTTTTTATATAAGGCGGGTGAGTTATGAAAAACTCTCAATCCCACCGCCACCTCTCGCGCGCGTATGGGTACGCGCACGCAGACTGTTACGTCACACATCAGGAATGCTGTGAGGAGCTGCTGCCGCTGCTAAAGGCCTTCGGATCCGTGACAAAGTAGGTTAACGACGTTTGAACAAAAAGAAACTTTTACCAGGACACGTTTCATTGACCTCTGAACGTTCAAACGGAATTGTAAGTTTGTGTTTTTGTGACTCGTTTCGGGCTGTAGGTGTCCGTTACCGCCTTGTTTTTTTTTTTACTCTTCGGTCGTGTTGAAAGTTAGCCCGGGGACAAGGCACGAGCTTTTCTCGAGTTCAAAACAGGCTATCAAACAAATAAACAAGCCTGTTATTAAAGTTAATCATTAAATGTTTTCTCGTGTAATGGGTTACAGTAGCACTCAGATGGTTTGTTTTTGTGCATATGTGACGTACAGAAAGATTTAGACAAGAAGCTGTACATCTCAGTCTGGCATTAATGTAATATTAGAATTAAAAGAGGATAAATGTGATTATAAATGTGTATGAATGAGATTATCTCAATATACTGATTTAAATCTGCTTTGTTTTGTAGATGAGACCGAAGGGAACCGCACTGTAACAATACTGTGAAGGTAGGAACATATTATTATTATTATTATTATTATTATTATTATTATTACCAATAACCCTGCGTTACCATGATGGTTTTAGTCATAGATATTGCCCCATTTAGTATTTATATTTATTCTGGGTTTTTTTTTTTTTTTATTTATTGTTTTTACCAAGATGTACACAGATTTATTCCCTTTCTAGCTGGATAGTAGAGGCCAGATCAGGAGATTCCCTTGTTTCTTTGCATAAATTGCTA
>JBAMHX010000006.1:10337502-10348013 GCA_037177515.1 Pseudomugil tenellus | reverse complement strand
TTTTTTGGGGGGTTGGGAGGGTTTGTTTTTGGTGGGTTTTTTGGGGTTTTGGGTTTTTTTTGGTTTTTTTTTTTTTTTTTTTTTTTTTTTTTTTTTTTTTGCATAAAGTCAACACGGGGTAGAATTGGTTTTATTTTTTCATCCACTTTGTTTCCCTGCTGCTTGAGGCTTGTCAGTGTCATCAACTTTGACGTTTCACGAGTTGTGATGTCTGTTTATTTGATGGATATATGTCTACAAGTCACATAGAAATGACAATTAGCTTTACAACTCAGGGCGATTAAACTGCTGAGATTAATTTCTTGGCCCAGCCAGCCT
Source organism: Pseudomugil tenellus (assembly GCA_037177515.1). Classification (NCBI taxonomy): domain Eukaryota; kingdom Metazoa; phylum Chordata; class Actinopteri; order Atheriniformes; family Pseudomugilidae; genus Pseudomugil; species Pseudomugil tenellus. Next base: position 10,347,695 of record JBAMHX010000006.1, on the reverse strand, counting down.
CGGATTTGAGTGTGTGCCCATCCGGATTCAGACAGACGCTTAAATCAGGTCAGTAATGTAGGTGGTGGTCACTCTGCCCCCTCCACGTGGCCGTGGCGTAATGAACTGACCCTGCACGATTTCGTGCATCCACAACAACTACATGGAGATGAATAGATACATAAATAATATTCACAAACGTTTAATAAGACACAGAGAGGCTTAACTCTCCTGTTTGACTATTGTTTTTATGTGTGGCCACTGCAATCTCTCATCTGTCATAATCTTCTTAGCAGGGATGGTCACACAGCCCACATGCAATCAGTCTGAGTGGATTATTCATTTACACACACTGACAGTGCTTTTAATTTTTCTTGCCATGTGTGTGTATTTGTGGGTTTCGTGCGCATGATTCTGCTCATGTTTTGTCCAACGTGCTCAGTCTCTGTGACAGATATGAGCACCTCAAATGTTTTATATGGTTTGTCCGACACTCAAGGATCTTTTTTTTTTTTTTTTTTTTTTTTTTTTTGCTAAATTGTATTTAGTTTAATTATATTTATTTAAAAAAAATAAAATCATGTTTTTCTGGTGCAAAAAAAGGCAGCCTAATTTTTATTATTATTATTATTATAAATGTTTTCTTGTGTTTTTATTCTCTGTGTTGGAGAAAAGCGTCTGCTAAATGTCTGTAGAACAGAATAAATGTAAAAAGATTTGGTGATTGGTTTTAAATTGGATGACTTCTTATGTAAAAGCAGTTTCCTGAAACCTCTTTGTGGAGGTCAGTAGTTTTGAAGCCCAGCTGTAAAATCGCTGTTATTTATCCCACAGAGTTTATAATATATTGTTAGAAACCAGGTGTTCACATGTATACAGATAATTACGCAATATTTCCTGCCTTTTTTCAGTTCTGCTTCATTTGGAAATGCATGATACTGGTGTGTAAACACAAGTACAATAACTATTGTGGTGGTTAAGAAGCAATGGGGAAGACATGAGTTTGCACCTGCTTGTGGTTCTGAATATAAGCATAACTGTGTGTGTGTGTCTGAGTTTTTTGTATTTTTTTTTTTTTTTTTTGCATGATTGTTTGTGCTTTTAAAGGCACAAACTCGCACATGTTTTAATACATGTGTTGGCCTGCTGGAAACCCCCAAGCATTAGAATGACTGTTCTTTTCCTACTCAATTACAAGCCCATTGTTCAGTCTGTGTCTCCTGTTGCCATAGGAAACAAAGTCCGAAGCATCCTGTAGTTTCCATGGGTTACCAGTAACAGAAATACACACAAAAGCCACAACTGTATTAAAATAGGATGTTGTTTATGATTTACTGGTGCAAAATGAATGCTTACTGTAGTTTTACAAAGAAAAAAATGTTATTTACATCGATTCATGTTACTTTGTAATTTGATCTCTGCAGCCTGCGATGTCCGGTCCCACCTGGCTACCACCAAGAACTCTGGATAGTCCAGAGCGAGCCGTCCCTCAGATGTCCCACTCTGCCAGCGCAGCAATCTACCGAGCCCCTAACAAGAAGGGAACGTCCGACTTCAGACCCAAATACAGCCCGTTTGACCAAAATGGTGGAGGAGGGATGACCAGCAGGTACATGACAACTGGGCCCACAGGTAAGAAAGCCACCAACCACAAACTAGAACCAGGTGTTAAAGCTCATTTTTAAGAAAACGTCCTTAAGGCATCGTAAACAGTGACTCAAACTGTGCCTAGTAGTAGGGCTGCACAATTCTGGGTAGAATGAGAACCACGATTTTTTTGCCAAGAATTGAGATCACGATTCTCTCACGATTTTTTCCCAATATACGTATTTATTGCACAAATCACCAGCACATCAACTGACACTAAATAAATAAATGTCACTTTGTCTTCTTTTCCCTAAACAACCTTTCAATAATTTTCTGCTGTTCATCTGTTGAGAGAAAAAGGCAGCGCTTGTTTTATGCAGATGATGTTCCTGATCAAAATGCGGTAGAATCATGGTCTTTTTTTCTTTTTTAAAAAAATGTTTTCATTTGGAAATGAGATTGCATAAAAGTGTGAATTGAGATCAGATTTTTAACGAATAATTGTGCAGCCCTACCTAGTAGTCTTTTGTTTTTAGCCAATGACAAAGGAGAACTACACACAAAGAAGCACAGACATCCCTTTAACAGGAACCTTTATGGTTTGAAGTAACTGTAAAACAGTGATAATCTATTAATGTTTAATCTGCAACAGTTAACTTGTTTATTGTTCATCATTTTAGTTCAGCAGTAAAAGTATTAGCTAATGAGTGATTGTTCCATTTGTCGATGCTGGTTGTAAAAAGAGAAACTAAAGCAGTTTTACTGTAAAATAATAAAGAAAAAGAGGCTTTAGCACCCAAATTTCCTTCCGCTAAATCTGTAACAAATGGCAGGAGTCAATCTGTTCAAACTTTACATTTACGCAGAATTAGCATTTGATAAATTGTGTTACAAGACATAAAGTTGGTGTGAAATAGAGATTTTCAGGTTTTATACTATTTTTTGGGAGAAGAATCTCAGCCTAACAAACGTATGTATGAGGGTGAAAATGCCAGAATTATGCTGTTTGTTTTATAGTTATTTATAATCCAAGTATTGGCTTTTAGGAATGATTGAAAGAAGTCATTAGAAAATGATCTTTGTCCTTAAAGAAAACGTGAACCTCTGATTTGGAGAAGTTGTTTAGATCCATGTTGGGAACAGAGTTTGTCAGACATTTTGGATAATAACTTGATTTTATCGACCTCTACAATAATCATATAATAACGGACCTGAATGTGGTTTTTATATATTTTTTGTTACAATTTTTCAATGTTCTGTTCAATCAATAGTTGGGCCTGTTCATCATTCACCAAGCGATCACTATTACCCTCCTCCCCATGGTCCCAAAGAGGATCGCACCTGGAGCCCCCACATGGACAGCTATGACCTCATGGTGGGTGTCATTTTTGTGGCTCTGCCGAATTAAAATATACCTAAAAACTCTAAAATGGGGATGTAAACGTAAAGAAATTAAACTGATTACACAAACTGTTTGAATGCTTTTTTGACTTTATTATTAGCATCGTGGATCGGAAAAGGCAACAAACTATCACTCAAAGATTGATGCAGATATCGACTCCCTCACCAATATGCTGGCTGATATGGACAGCCACCCACAGGACTCCAGCACCCAAGTACGATGCTCTGTTTTTAATATTTACAGCTTTATGATGACGTAATAAATTCAGGTTTATCTGATCACATTGGGAAGTTTGCTGTTATTTTCTGCCTCTTTGCAGCTCTATGACAATGTGCCTTACAACAAATACGTCTCAGGGGATCATTACAAGCCTGCACACCAGAGCGCAGCCCCTCCTCAGGGTCGGCCATCCATGGGCTACAACTCTCATCCCCAGAGCCAGTATCACCCCGCGCCTCCCTACCCTAATGAGCACCAAACCCCTCAGTATTCCCACCAGCAGGACTACTACTCCACCTCTACCCCCAAACCCTATCCTCAGCCCATCCCTGCCTCCTACACCACTGCCTCAACCCCCACCGGGCCCAGGTTCAGCGTGCAGGTCAAGACAGCACAGCCTGTCACTTACTCTCAGACAGGGAGGCAGGCGGAACAGGCTTACACTCCTCCTCCTCCTCGCCAGCACAATTCAAGAACCCCACCCCAGTCTCAGACAGGCCCACAGGGCTGGTACCCTCCACATCCCAGCTCACAAGCTCAGGAGATGCACTCTGGGGGGGTGTACAAGAGCAGCAGCTCAGTGGCGGGAGGAAGAGTTAACCAGGTTCAGCTGTCAAAGAGAGGGATGGAAAGTCCTCAGCCAGCGCCCGGCGCTGCACAGAGTCCTGCTTATCAGTTAAACAAGGTAGACGCACAAATCTGAATTTATTACTTGTATTAAAACATTTTGAATTAATCTTAAGTCTTCTTACGATTAATGCAAAATGTCCCAATACAAGATATAAATACAAATTAACTACATCAAGAAAAATACACATAATTATTATTTTTTTTTACATTTATTTACATTTATTCTATTCTACAGTCATTTAGCAAACGCTTTTCTCCAACACATCAGAGAATAAGAACACAAGCAGAACATTTATAATAATAATAAAATTAGGCTGCCTTTTCTGCACAAGATAAACACTTTTAATTCTGATTTTTATTTTTTATTTTAATATAATTCAAATAAATACACACTAGCAAAAAAAAATATAAGAAAAAAGATCCTTGAGTGTCAGACAAACATTTTAGGTGCTCATATCTGTTACAGAGACTGTGAACATATAATTAACTTTACTTTATTAATAGTTGATCATAAAAGAAAAAAACAATTTGACTAAAGTTGTAGTAATCAGGCTTATTTTTACAGTTGCACCCTCTTCTTCTTTCCTCCAGCAGGGGGCGGCATTGACCAGGCCTGAGGAGGAGCTGGACCGCCTCACTAAGAAGTTGGTGTATGATATGAACCACCCGCCCGCAGAGGATTATTTTGGTACAGCAACAAAACAAGCACTTCTGCTTTTTTTTCTCAAATATTTATTCAACATGTCCATTTTTATGCCACGCAACTACGTTCAGGACGCTGTGCCCGCTGTGCTGACAACGTTGTCGGCGATGGCAGTGGGTGCATCGCCATGGAGCAGGTCTTCCACGTGGAGTGCTTTACGTGCATCACCTGCCACGCGCGTCTCCGAGGGCAACCGTTTTACGCTCTAGACAAGAAGAGTTACTGCGAGAGCTGTTACATTGTAAGTGGAGGAACTGTTCCTGTGATCATCTGCACATTTTATGGATCTACTTACCTTCATTTAGTCGTTTTTTTACTCTGCCGCTGCATTTTTGTCGTTAGAGCACATTAGAGCGTTGTTCAAAGTGCGCTAAGCCCATTCTGGACCGCATCCTGCGGGCCATGGGAAAAGCTTACCATCCTCGCTGCTTCACGTGTGTGGTGTGCAACTGCTGCTTGGACGGAGTTCCCTTCACCGTGGACGCCACATCTCAGATACACTGCATAGAGGACTTTCATCGGTACGTACGCAGTTACAGGCCACGCAGCACCTTCTCACTGCACAGACAAAAGTGTTGTAATTTCTACTAACAGTGAGCTGTGATGGCTGCTGTCCCCGATAGGAAATATGCACCTCGCTGCTCGGTGTGCGGTGAGCCCATCATGCCCGAACCGGGGCAGGAGGAGACTGTCAGGATCGTGGCTCTAGACCGGAGCTTCCACGTTAACTGTTACGTCTGTGAGGTGAGCCGGGCAACATGTGTTGCGTTTAATTTTGTAAATCACATCAAACGTATAAAAACACAAACCTGAAAACGTGCGAAACAGTCGGTAGATGTTTTATGAGCAACATCGAGGTGATAAATAATAAAAATGTGTCTGCTTATCAGGAATGTGGCCTCCTGCTGTCCTCTGAAGGAGAAGGTCGAGGCTGTTACCCGCTCGACGGCCACATCTTGTGTAAAGGCTGCAGCGCTCGGCGCATCCAGGACCTCACAGCTAAAATCTCCACCGACTGCTAACAAGCCCACCTGGATTCATGTTTTCTGACCTTTCACTGTCAGCCATCCATTAGGTTGTTACACAGATGGCATCAAAATGTCCCTGATTTGTTCAGAATTGTTTTTTTTTCCCTCTTCTACTCAGAAAATACATGAAAATTATTTCTACAGTTTGACTTTGCAGCTAAAACCCACTTTGTTACTGATTTTAAAAAAAGCACATCACAACTGGTTTTCTCCTCTCACAAGTCCTCACCTTTTTAGTTGTTTTGGTTTGTTATTTGGTACCAAGGTAATCATGTTACACCAGCATTAGTAGGATGGGGGGGCTGAGCTGCAGGCAGCTTGGGCTCCACTCTTCATACATTAAAGCGGTACTGCTCCCATTTAAGCTTGTACATCAACATTACATTAAGTTTAGAGGAAAATCACGATTTTGTCTGAACATAGACGTAATAATTATATAACACTGATAATCAAAGAGCTGAACTGCCTGTTTAAAAGCACAGATTACAACAACAGACTGTGACTGTACATAGCGCACTGGTTTGGAAACTGCTCCCAGTTGTTTTGGAAAGCATTTAGCCGTTAGAGCAGTGATATTTGCAGTGAAGTAGCCTCATAGAACAAGAAATGTAGACGAAAGGAATGTGTGGTTAACTTGGAAACCGATACTTTTCTCTCTTCAAGCTTTTATTAAACATTAGAACGATGTTTGGTTCTCCGTTACTCCATGTCATTTACAGTAGCTGATTAGTGGAAGATCTTTCCCTTCGCTAAATGTTTAATAAAAACAATCCTGCTTTGTTTTTGTTTTAAATATTTGCTGTGTCAGTTGAAACTTGACTGTTACATTAATGACGGTGCAATGAAGACAAACACTTCTGTCTTCTCTGTAAAGGAAAGCAGGGTGTGAGTCACGTCTGTAAAGCTCGAGCCGCATGTGGAGAGTTTATGTGCCATTAAAGACGAACGCCTCTGCTCACGTTAAGCAATTTCTAGTTCAATGTGATTGTGATTATCGGGCTTAGAGGGTCGTTTTTGCAAACTGGCTCAATGCTTCTGAATGTTTAACAAAAGGTAATTATTTGCGTTTCCATCATGATCTGAATTTTGTTTTTGTGAAGATGATTTTGTTCGTCCTTGCACTCGTGTGGGCAGAGTTGCCATAGCTACTCTGAGACTTTGGAGCGACAGTATTATTGTTTAACTTCTGTTTTTCCGTCCGCATTTTGTACGTGTTACACTTAAAAGGGCTACAGTTTTAAAAGCCTTACCTCAAGGATGTCATTTATTGTCATGATGATCCGGTTTAGAAACGGATCAACTGTGAATTCAGTCTTTTTTTTTTTCACTAGAATGGTTCTTTATTTTCATTTCTTGTTAATTTATCTCCTGAAACTTTACTGTATTTGAATTAATCTGCGTTTTATTGTTGAGGTACACATTTCACAAACACTCGGTTGTATTTTAAATTCTTCAATCATGCCGACTGTTGTGTTGTTGAATCTGATCATTTCGTGTCTGTTGTGTTTTTCTGTGTTTTCCTTCCAGCATCTGTTCAAATGTAGATTTGGAGGTGTCCACGCTGCAGCGCAAAACTGCTTTGTACTGAATGATCATGTTGAAGCACAAACATCAGTTAAATGAATGTCAGCACATGTGGGCACATGTAGTAATATACTTAATTATTAAATTTTCTGCAAGTTAAGAATTGTGTTGGCTCATTTTTAAGCAAACTTAAATGCGCAATCTCATTTTTCCTCCCAAGTTAAACTAAAACTCAAAATATTGTTGAAACATTTTTACAACTTTAGTGATGTTTTGCAGAAAATTTGTGTTATGAAAAAGCCTCACAAGCATCTTTAAATCCGGACATTTTATTTTAGATACTAACATCCCTGCCAAACTAATAAAACACAAAACATCTGGATATTGCAACACGTAGCTTGGTTACCACGGAGAGGACAAACACCGGTTCATTCCAGCTTCAACAGCCCGACTTGTCTCGTGTTAACACGAGGTGAATGTCTTCCAGAAGAAGTTGCGGCAGCCTGCTTTGCGCTCCCTTTGCGAGAAGCGAATGTGTCGTCTCATCAGCCTCTCCTTCCCTCCCAGGTCCTCATCCTCCAGCCGCGGGAGCATCTCTTCTCTCGACCCCATTAGGTCCGACACAAACCGCAGTAAGAACGAGCGAATTTGTTCCTAAAGGAGAACAGAGACGAGATGGAGTAACAGAACTCTTCTTGAAACGGAAAAAAAGGTCCAAAATGGTTCACATTTCACCTAACTGAGCTCACCTTGTCACTCACGAGGTCTGCTTGTAATGTTTCTGTCAGCTGGTCGCTTCGTGAAGCACCACCGACTTCCACCAACAGCACAGATGCCCCTAAAACCAGCAGAAACCCCTGCGCCTGAGACCGAAGCATCTTCCCTACAAAGCCCAGCTTACCTGTGGGTGCTGGAGGAGCCGAATGGTATCACTGTCAAAGTAACAAGTAGTATAAATAGGCTTCTACATCTTCAAACCCTCCTCATCTTCAAGCCAACAAGTGGATATGATTGGTGGAGAAGACTGGCTGTGAGGTGAGGAGGCGGCTTGTGCTTGTCACTGGACAGAATATAAGGTCATTAAACATGACGGCACAGACAAAGCAACTCCAAACCCAACAAAATGACTAAACTTGGCCTTCTGGGATCATTTGTAAACATGGTACAACTTTAAATCTAACCTCATGAGACATAAAGAACAAAAATAAAGTCATATTTAATGGCTTTACTTCCATCTGGTACAACTAGATTTATAGGGATGCAATCACAACATGACAACTGCATGCTGAGCAGCGCTGTTAATGAAACAATGTGGCTCAAACACTAATGACCAGTCCAACTATCCCTCATCCTTCATGTCATCACTTCCATGTGGGGAAAAAAGGAGACACGTCAAACACATTGTGGATGTTAAAATAACTGCTTCAGGTGAGTCCTAGATCAGGAACACAATGGTGGTAGCATATGGACCATATCTTACACACACCCTGTGAAGACATTTACATCTTCCACATCAAACAGAAGAGAGAGCTCATCAACATCGTTAGGATCATGATGCAAGCAGTAAAAGATAAGCACTCGTGTTGCTTTATGGGAAATGCAGGTACTGGGCTTTAACAGGTAATACAGGAATTGAGGCATTTTTCATTTTGTTATTTAAAAATGGCTCTTCATCAGAGTAAAAAGAATATTTAAGCATTGAAAACAGTTTCAGTCCAGATTGTTTTTTTAAATCTATGATTCAAATGCATCTCCCATCATTATATCAGGGACAATAGTTCAATTAGATGCATTTTTAAAAAGAAATACTACTTTAGCACACATTCAGCAATTGTCTTACATTTCTGTTATTTTAAATAAAGTTCAACTTGAATCCAACCTGAACTCAGCAAAGCAAATAGTTTGATTTTTAACGTAAATTAATTACAGTTTTGCTTCTTTTCTCTATTTCTGTAAGTGTATTTAAAATATTTCTAACAAAAAAATATTAAAAAGCAATGATTATTTTTTTAAAGATTACTGAAATCAAGTAAGAATTAATCCTGTACCTCAGAGGTTTACAAGCCATATTTAATTGCATGTTTGCGTCACTGCAGTGGTTAATGAGCAAAGTCAGGTTTTCATGTCTCATCCTGTAAAGCGCTGGTGACCTTTTCTACGACTATGACTTCTCCACAGGACTCTCACTGATAAGCCAGATTACTCAGATGTTAATCATGACACAACTTGACTTAAAGTATCTCCCCCTGTACTGGAAGATGTGGTGTAGCGGGCATCCAGCTGTGCTTCTGCAGACCAAAAGAGAGAAATGGAGCCCTATCTGTCTCTATACCTGCTCCTCTATTTCATATGAAGATGTGTCAATATGTCTGCAGTTTGTCAGGACTTATAACAATCTCTGTCTGACTAATTATCTTAAAATTTCTCCTGCTGATTTATATATTATTTTTTTAAAAAGAAACTTTGTCCTGAACTGTGAGTCACAGACCTTATTAAGTGTCTGACTCACACGCAAGGATAACTTTTGAGAAACAGATTTAAGATCTACAATCCTTCATCAAAACTAAATGGTAAGATAGCTGGCTAAATCATTTATAACTTGTTTTGTTAATAACTGAAATGGCCCCACAAACATAAAATAAGTATTTTCTTTTTGTTTTGTTTTTGTTTTTTTTCTGATAATGTAAATGTTTCACACTGGAAAAATCCAGGAAAATGTATCCTCTCAAGAAGAGACTAGATTGTCTCTATATGTGGAGACAATTGCTGTGTGTCATCCAACTAAAAAGGACTTGTCTCAGTCAGGCTCCCATCCCATGCAAAATCACTTTGGCTTAAGGCAACAGATCAATAAGACCTAATGTGGCCCACCAATTACAAGAAATTTATATGAAGTTCTTTGCATCTTACCTTTTTTTTTGCTTATTTAGCTTTTCTTCTACCAAGCAGATACGTAAGATCAAATGAGCCCTTTTACAAGCACATCACTGCAATAACATCAACAACAAGAGCAATACACAGTACAGCACATTACACAATAACTAACTGTATTAAGATTAAGATTTACTTTATTTATCACCTTAGAGAAAATGAGTTATAGCATCAACATCATAATCAGAAT
>JBAMHX010000006.1:10317753-10329458 GCA_037177515.1 Pseudomugil tenellus | reverse complement strand
ATGAAATAACAAAAACACAACAGCTGTTTCTGACACCAGCTACAATAGGTTTAAACTGATCTAAATGTAACGTATCCCATCTGCTTTGAGAATGTGATTACTTTATTATCAAACAATGAAAAACAGTGTGCAGGGAAAATAATATATATTGTTAAGATTTTCTTATTCAAATTGTTTGTAAATGATCTTTTAGATTCAGTGTGATTCATGCAGCCGATGGTATCACCAACTCTGCCTTGGAATGACGACAACACTCTTCCAAAAATACAAGAAAGGAAAAAGCTGGAAGTGCTGTCTTTGTTGCTGATGTACTTTTGTAAGTCTCAAACATTTATTTTATGTAAAAGAGATGTTTAATAAAATGATTTAATTTGCACAACTAAAAGACATCATAAAATGGTCCATGTGACATCTAAAATCTGGATTTATTTTTTCCAGGATACCAAAGGAGTTTCACCACATGTGGAATGGGATTGTTCCTCTGGTTGTTGTTCAGTCTGCTATTTGTTTTGTTTGTTCATTCTTATCATACAGAAAACGTTTTGTCTCTAGTTTCAGAAAAGAATACTTGTGTTTATAATTTTTATAAAGAAAATGTGAAGAAATATAACCTCCAAAGAAGCTGACTGAGTAACCTGGCAGTGACATGAGGTGTGTAGGTCATGTGACTAAAAAGCTATTGAAATTTAAAATAATTGAAAGGCTGATCACAGTAGAAGATATAAATGCAGAAAATAAAGTCTGTGCAACAATACACAGCCCTAATCAAATGAGAAATAACTTGGAAAATAATTTCTGAGAGCTATTGAGCAAAAACCTTGATTTTTAATGTAAAAAAAAATAATTAAAAATCAAATAAGAGAAAGTTTGAAAATAAGAGCTGTGCATTTTAGTACTAGAATAGTACTATTAATATAAAGTGGATTGGGCTGAATTGGTCACATGACCTTGGAGCTATTGAGCAAAAACCTTGATTTTGAATGTATAAAATTAATAAAAAATCAAATAAGAGATAAACCTGGAAAATAAGAGCTGTGCATTTTAGTACTAGGCTATTTCTACCAATATAAAGTGGATTGGGTTGTAAAAGCCACATAACCTGAGAGCTATTGAACATTTTATCATACGCAATTCACAAGAGTAGTAATTTGTTTACGGTCCCTAAGTCAAAACTACCAGCGTTCAGAGCGGTGTCTCTAACGTGACTTCCCCACACGTTGATAGTGCAGGCTGGGGACAGTCAGTGGGAAGTGTCCGTGTATGCACGGGAACTGGGTGTCCGAATATCTGTTGAATATCAAACTAACTTTACCTCGGTGAAAAACCTTGTCAAACTTCGACATTTTTATTTCAGTGTAGCCCATCGTCCCAACTAACCCCAGTGGACTGGAGAAAGATCTACTGAGATGTCGGTAAGACCCAAACCATTTGGCTCCAGACATCCCTACCCTGGCTCATTATTACAAAATATCCAGGTGTTAAACTGAAATCCGGTATCAGTTATGAGGTTTCGGTGCAATTAATTGGTGTTATATCTGAGCTGCTTGACACATTACTTTAACTTTTACTTTAAAAGTAAAATTCTCTCTTATTTATAGATTAGATAATGACTTTCAGCAATTGTGCATCTGATCTACTTAATGGGAATAATACATGATAAATTGACATTATGACCTTGATCAGAACACCCAGCATGCATTAAAATGCAACGCTGTGTACCCATTGTAATCTGATTTACTCTGAACTATAGGAGTTTATATTGCTGTATTATATGAAAAGCTGTGTGTAGATTGTCTGTGCAGCACACAGGCTGGCAGTGAAGTGCTTTCTCGTCTGTCTGGTATCAGTGCTTATTGAGGCTCAGATGAGGATAATTAGATGGGCTCAGTACTGTCAAAGAGCCAAGGCTGTAAACAATTGGCATGGGAGAAAAACTGAACCCGTGAGTTTTCACAAGTATGACGTAATATCAGCTACATGTAAATTGTTAAAGTGAATTTATGTAAACACAGCAAGCAGATGAACTAATGTTTATTACACATGAGTAAAGTAGCATTTTATTTAGCTAGCCATATTTGGGGTTATAAGTGCAGCACTGTGCACAAGTTTTCATCTACCTTTAATTTAGTTTCAAAGGAGCCAGAACTTGTCATTTTTAGGCATCAAAGACCTTTCAGAGATTTCATTTCTTTAACGTTTATTTATAAAGCACTTTAACACCAATTAGAATGACCAAAGTGCTGTACAGGTGTAGGGATAAAATAGAAACGACAATAAAAAGTACGAATGTATAAAAGAAGCTTGGGTTAACAAATCTGCTCTCTGGAATTAAAAGCTAACGTAAAAAGATGAGATTTCAAAAGAGATTTAAAATCATCTAAAGTTCTGGGAGACCTCACAGGAAGATGGAGATGATTCCTGAGGTTAGGAGCTGCCACTGAAAAAGCTCTGTCTGCCCGAGTTACCAATCGAGACCTGGGAACCTCCAAAAGGATTTGATCTTCAGATCTCAGCTCTGTGATAATGGTGACGATACACAAGCTCAGAAAGATAAGGTGCCAGACCATGTAAACATTTAAAAGCCAGGAGTAAGATTTGAAAAACATTTCTAAAAGAGACAGGCCGCCAGTGAAGAGAACGCAAAACAGTGGTGATATTTCTTGTGCAAAACAGTTGCTTTTGAGTTCACATTGACCATTTTCATAGGACTTTTAATTTTCTCAGGTTATATAAAAAACTTAACACTGATTGGAATGAATTAAATGAGATGCATACAGGTGAAGCATGTTGTGCTTACCAGAAGATAGGTGCCAGAGAACCTATCTTCATGTTTGGTACTGAGGGTTATTAGCAAAAACATGTTTTTTATTCCCATTTTAGTTGCAGCCTTTGCTAATGACAGAGCGGTTTGCATATGGCGCTTAAAATTTATTAAAACTATTTAAATACATGTTGGAGAGTTCAGGTTTTTGTAGAATTAGGCTGGTTATAGCAAAAAACTTTTTAATACTTGCTTACCAACTCTGTTTTGCCTTCTATACTGTACATATTTACATATTTAAATAAATCATTGCACCTGTGTTGCACTGCTAGCATGATGGGAAGAAATTACAGGTGTTTAGAGCCCTCTGACCTTTACTGGTGCCCCAACTGGTTAATGAAAACCTGAACATTTTTATTCTTTTGTTTAGATCTTTGGTTCCAGCTCAACACCCCACAACCCATCATGTCAGCCTGCCTGGCTACACCAAACCATCCTGACCCATTTAGATTTGGACAACACCCTTATAGAGACCTGGGAAACCCCACATGGAAGATGCACTCCAAAGTGATGTCTAGATGGGCTATCATCCAGCTCACCCAAGAGGAGGACCAAGCTGTTACTAACCTTTTGAAACTACACCACCAGGAGGCGCAACAACACCATGAGCTTACCTCTGCTGCACAAACAGTTTTCCCCTGTGCTGTTAACCAAAAACAATGCCTCACACTTCAGGAATCTCGTTCATCTGAAGGAGCACAGAAGCCTGCTTGTATCAATGTCCAATATCCATGGGAGCTGCACGAGGGAAAAAGGTGGTCTGAGACAGAGCTAGAGGCAGCTAACACACTCCTGAACGGCTTCAATCGTGATCAGGGTGACATCCTCAGAACACCAAACCAACATACGCTGGCAACAACAGGTCCTGATACTCTCCTTTGGCAAAAAACTCAAATGCAACAAGATTTTGAGACTTTATCGGGATTTGTAACTTGTCACTCTCTACAAAACGACACTAGCTCTGTCGGTTTTAGTCATGTTGGGGACAGTGGAGACATCTGGCCGGAGGACAGGCGTGTGGGTGAGTTTTCATCGACTCTTGAGAAAAATCTGTCACCTCAGAGGCCGTTGTCTTCTCTGTCCGTAGGTTCAAAGATGAAAGACGTTTTTAAAAAACAGCAGGTTACAGATTTGGAGAAGGATGTGGTGCATGTACTTCTTAGCCTCAGGGATGTTGTAACCTGATCATCTTGCAGTGATTGTGTTAAAACATGAGGGTTTGCTCTAAAATGTTTGTGCAGTGTCCCAGTTACGGAATCTGCAAGTTCAGCATTTTGTTTAAAGTTTGTGCTCTTTTCTTTGGACTTATTGCTCTAAAAACCTGACTGATTTGAGTCAAATAAGCTCTCCAGATCCTCAGATTTACCACATCAGAGTTCAATAAAAACATTGAACCATCAGGTTAAAATACTTTCTTTTCTTTTTTTTATTAAAAGTGCTACCACTGAACAAAACATCCTTTCATAATTTAAAATGCATCAAACATTTACAGTCTCCACTGACCACGAAGCAGCAGAGGGAATTAAAAAGTACCTGGAGGTCAACATGCATATAAATGCATTTAAAAGGCCTTGTGCTTCAGTACAGGAGTGAGTGGATGTGTGTTCTGAGTTCAAGCACATCCACTTCCAGATTGAAAGAATCGAGCTTCGTTTTTCAGAGGCATGCCATCTTATAAAGTGTTTCTACCCTGTACTCCAGCCGCCGATGCGACACTCCGCTAGTGACTGGATCGGCCAGCGTGCATGGTGAGATGATGTGTCAAACTATAACTCCATAGTTCCAGGCAGCAATCATTCATCTCCATCGCCATGTATTGTCCTTTTAAGCAGGTATTTAATGTAAACTAAATGGATCCTACTGAAGGGTCCGGGCCTTGCTGGTGACCATGGCTGCAGCTTGAACGACCCTGTAGCGCTCTCGGAGGTTTCTTCTCCTGACATGTTCGTTGGTGATCTCTATAACGTTTGCCACGGGGAACCATCCCTTCTGACCGTCACTGAGGCGGTTCCCTTCGTACCAGCCTGGAAGAAATAAAGAAAGGAAGGGGAGGGGTAGAGGGAAGAGGATAAACAAGGAAAAGCTGGAGGTTTCTGTCTTGTTCATGCAAAAAAGTTCAAACCAAATCAATAAACTGCTAAATTGGAGGGTTAAGGAGTGATGTGAGGTATATAAACAAGCAAAGTCAAAGGAGGAAGCGTGTTAGTGATACCAAAATCCTGTCATAAAACTAGACTTTTATATACATATTTTGTGTTATTTTCTAGCATAAAAGCCAACTGGAGAATAATGGAAGAAAGGAAATGTTGATTTTTTCCATATTCTTACCCTCATTGGTTTTGCGGATGACGTTGATGATCTCAGTGGGCTCCAGGGTGAGCTCATCTGCTTGCTGGGCGATGTACTGCTGCACACACTGCACCTGAGGACAGTCTGACACACACACACACAGATAAACAACATACAACACAAATCATCTGGTGATTTGCATTGTGCTCTCCTTCTCACCCCAGTCTTCATAAACCACTTCATCTTCATCCCTCTCTGGGTTGCCGGGGTTGGGGAAGGCTGCCAACCACCTGTGCATGTCAGACCTGTTTATAGAAGTACAAAAAATAAATTAGGCTTTGTTTTTACGACGTGGTTGCTGGCACATAATTCTTAAAACAGTTGTGAAGGTGGAGAACAGCATCTAACAGCAGATCCAGAAGAGGCATTGTGTCCGAACATGGGAGACTAACATGACGGGGCAGGTGGTTGTGACGCTGTGGATGATCGATGTACACACACAGGCAAACAAAGGGGAAACACTCACTTGGAGGGAGCTTTGAAAACCCGCTCCATCTGCCGTCTCTGATGGTTTTCCAGCAGGATGAGTTTGAAGCAGTCCTCATGGGTAACACCGCCACTCCCACCTTCATCGCTCTTTGGCGCAGGCTGCACCTGCACCAAAGAGCGATGGGCATAATCGAACACCACAAAGCGCTCCGCACTGTTGAAAACACAACACAAAGGGAGATAGATAAAACAGCTCAGTCATTTAGAACGAAAACCAAACGCTTGTATCATAAAGTTCAGCGTTCAGTTCATATAAATAACTCTACTGTTCCCCTAAACTCCATTGGTGCCAATTCCTCTTATAGTTGAGGAAGTTTTTAGTTCTTATTCCTTATGATGACACATGCATAGAGTCATGCTTTCGTTTTGAAGTCACATTCTTCACTGATTAGGTAACAGTGTGGAAGCTGAGGAGGTTTATCCAATACTACCGTCTGCAATCTCGTAGAGTTTCAATAGAAATACCAAACTCCCGCCCACCTATAACTCAACAGAGTTATAGTTGACATCATAATGCATGGTTCTGGATGTGAAGTGCATGCAGTTGTATTGCTGTCCAATGTTTGCTTCTGCAGCAAAAGGAAAACTAGAAATGCACTTGTCAGACGTCCGCCAAGTTTATTATTTGGGTTTATTTTAGAGTGATACATCTGTCAGAGCTCAGTAACACATGATCTTTGTCAGAGTGAAAAAAAGCAGACAGAACCAGCCTGTAGGAGGCATCAGCTGCCATCAAATGAGGGACTAGCTCACAATGTTAAAGAATATGTAAAATCCTTCCTGGATCCAGACAGTGATCCAGATCACCTCCAAAATTTAATCACTTGTTCATCAACCCGTTCTGGATATATCCTGAAAATTTTAAGCGAATCTGTCTAGAACTATTTGAGTTATATTGTACACAGAGAAACGCAAACGATTACATAACCTCCTTGGCGGAGGTAAAAGTTTAAAGGCTCTAGTTTAAAGACCTTTAGTTTAAGTTTCTTAAAGCAAAATAATGATTCCAATCCTGATTTTCCTGTAAGTGGTGTCATCACTTAGACTTTCTGTCCTACTGGGTCTGTGCCCATTTTCTTTAGAAAATCAATAAATGCCTAACCCTCTCTTGGCAGCGATGATAAGCAGATCGTTGAAAAGGAAGAAGTGTACAGGAGTGAACTTTGCTTTATTGGTAAAGATGATTCCTCCTCTGGATATTTCTTGGAGTTCTCCTTTCTTCTCTAAGAATCTATTCTGGGAGATGATCGGTATCGCCTGATGAAGAGAGAGAAATCAGACACTAAATATGCCAACAACCAAGATATTTGCAAACTTGTATTGCATGTTTGAGCTCACCTTGAGCTTGTCAAACTCAAATGATTGGGACAAATAAATCAGCTCCTCCATTTGTCTCATCTTCCCCACCTGTGTGTTACACTCATCAATGATCTGTGTGAGAGAGGAAAGGAAACATGTCAACTTGGAGTATCAGTATCATTGACTCAGATTGAACATACTCTGTTATATCTGCGCTATCATTCAACTCATTCATCCAACGCTATCAAAAGCACAATAACTGACACTGAATACCCAGTCATGAGAAGAAAAAGAGATCAGTTATATGCATTTGTGTGCAGAGGACAGGGTAAAGAGTGACGGGCTGTTACCTTAGACACAGAGGCCAAAGCCTTAGAGGCAGCTTGCTCCTCTTTTGTTCCTTCTTTTGTTCTCTTCAGGATGTTCTGAAACGACAAACAGCAGCTTTCCATCTCTGCAACATATTTTCCATCTAGATGAACGGTATGTTTGCTTATAGGTCAAGGGTTGGAGAAGAGAAGATTAGTCCAGAAGGGAGACATTCCTGGCAGTCAAATACCACGATGATCATTGCTGATTATCGCCCTTTAATTAACGTAAGTAGAAAAAGATAAGGCTCACTTAAGCAGGATAAACAACTATCTAAAACTTGTTTGTTTTTTTAAGTTATTGCTCACTATTTTAGGCTAAATTATTGCATATATAATGGAAATCCATGTTCCCTTAGAGCTGTATTAATGTATTTTGAGCCACCACGAGAAATAAACGAACCAAAAAATAATTTCAGCTAAATAAGACATAAATTCCACTTTGCGACATTTGAAAACAGAAATAATTTCAAAACATCTGGATGAATCCACTAATTAGCTCCTCTGCAAGTGACGATACGGTTCGATGATGTCACAGCCACCGGATTGTTTGCGACTTGTGATAAACATAGCTGGAAAAGTATACATGACATCTTTTATATTTGGTCTTTTTGAAGTAGATGAGACGTAGCTGAAGAGTTTGATATATAATATGTACATGTTGTGTAAACGTTATAATAAAAATAACTATACAGATATATTTTATATTTTACATTTTAATGTCGATAGCTGCAGTGTGGACATAAAAACTATATTTATCATGGCTGGATATTATAATTTTTTATTACAGTTTAGGATGTGTTAAATTTCCTGATGACACGTTGTGAAAGTTTTAATACTCATGTTAATGTCTAGAAAAGTATTTAACTGCTGCTTTAATCTTATATGTTAAATGTTCAGTCTTTTATTATAGTGAACTGAAACACCAAAAATTAAAAAGAAAAAATGTAAATTTTCTTGGAATTAGTATGTTGTGTCATGTTAGATTAATTCACAACTGTTGAACGTGTTTTTCAGGTTCACATTATGAGTAATAAAGTTGGGCAAAGTGGGAGTGACAACTTGGAAACAGACAACTTAGAGGTGGCGTTAACAATAATGTCTCTGACAGAAACAGATAACTTGTGTCCAAGCTGTGCCACCAACCTCAACGAGCATTTTGATGCGAGTTATTCTCTGAAAGGGCAACAGCAAGAAGGACATAAATGGCAGCCGCTGGCACTGAGGCGACTCCTGAAGACGAGTGATGACAGCTGTAAACTGCACATTGTTCTTACTGTAAACACACACAGAAGTGCAAAGAGTTATGTTATGTAGCCAGTACAGATAAGACCTAACCAGTCAGCATTCCATACAGTCCATACAGCATCATCATCATCATTACGCCTCATTTCTAACTCTTTTTGTCTGTTCTCACATGAGCGCAGTGTAGGTCTTTTCCTGGTAGATCTGGTTGCGGACGTAATCGATGTAGGCGGGGAAGTTGTGCTGAGCGTGGTAGTGAATGATGTCACATATATCGTGGAAGACTATGTCCTTGAATATGCGGTCCTCCAGGTCTTTCAAGAACCTGCAGCATCACATAGCAAAGTTTTGTTACTGAAAACTTCTGAATCAGCTACAGCGGTCCTTTCTGCTCTCTCTTTTGTCTTCCTGCTGCCACCTCTCACCTCTCGCTGACCTCGCGCACCTTCAGGATGTTCGAGAAGAGAGTTTTCCATTCTCTGATGATGACCGTGTCTTCCAGCTCCCGGTTGCTCTGGAAGTGTTCGGTCAAAACACGTAGCGATCGCAGGTAGGAGGCTTCAGAGGTCAGAACCTCGAACATGCTCTGACGGTGAGGAGAACAGATATAAATCCACATAAAGGAGACAGAAATAATTAACATGATGTAGCTTTGATGTCTTTAATACCAAACAAAGCCAACTTTTGCAATAATCCACTCCGTCCTTTTCTAAATTGGACTTTTTCTATTGAAAGGTTCTGAAAAATACAGTTTGTAAAAGCTTTCCTGATGAATATTATATTACAGCAGTAAAACACACAGTGAGGTAGAATGGACCTTTATGTATATAAAAGCATCACGTTATCACTTTAAGAGGTCATTTAAAAATTGATCCTGCATCTCGCATTTCTCCTTCAGCTTTATTGATTTCTCATTATGGAACTCTCCTTCGTCCATTAGCCCCTCTTCCTCACCTCCTGGTACTTGCATTGTTCTGGAGTGAGCTTTTCCAGCTCCCCGCTTTCCAGTACCGCAGGGAGTTCCTGCCACAGGGTGCTTCCTTTAGGTCCTCCATTTGCAGTAGCTTTGCCCAATCCATTGCTGCGACAGGCCGTCAAGTCCATGGCAAAGTCTGCGCTGGTTTTGCTGATGTTGCGGCTAACAGTCTGCCGACGGATCTCCTTCGTGATGACAGTGTCGCGATACGTCTGGTATAGAGGTTCTGAGTTGGGGAAACAAGCCAACATATGTTTTCAAACTCCAGCATGTAGCCAGTATAAGTTTTCTAGTCTGATTGGAGAGTTGGTTGTTTCCTAACAGTGTCTAAAACGTCATCGCACGAGCGAAAAAATCCAAAAACAAACACCTTGAATGTGTTAATGATGCTGTGTGGCTCATATTTAAACCTCAGCAATACATTTGCACGGTTTACACACTGATGTTGCATCCTGTGAAATAACATTGTTCTTCTCATCCTTACCGTCTTGAAGACGAGATTGAAAGATAAATGAAATCTCCCTCCTGAAAGATTCCCTTCTGTGTGCGGGTCTGGAAAAGGAAGTATGTGTTGAGACAAAAAGGATGGAAATCAATGCAAACTGACACAGTTAATGATTAAGTTAATGACTGCAGCGACTTAATGGATTGGTATAAGGATTTTTCTCTTTATGTGATTAATTAGAAATATATTCAATTCTAGTTTTAAAAAGAGGGGGATGACTCACATTTCTGTGTGATCTTCTTCTTCTTCATTCCCTCCATTTTCCTCTCCTATTTGTAGAAAAAGAATCAGACCATGGGATTGATTTTATATAACCACAGGCCCTGTCCCAATCCCCACATTACACTTCTATGAAATGTGAAGCTGGTAGAAGTGCACATAAGTGTTCGAGTGCGTAGGTTACAAGTGTGTGGGGGGGAACAGGAGAATTGGGACATTTCTCTCCTTGGAGAAGAGATGGACATTTTCAGACCTAAATCTTAACAAACTGAACCTCATTTCATAAGTTATCAAATCCACACATGTTTTTAATGAATGAATTTAAGTTTTTCTTCCTCCCACTTTTCGGGCAGTGTGTATGTATATTTATGTGGGTGTGTATATGTATGTACATGTAAGCATATGTACATGCATATATGTCCATATAGGTTTAATTTGCAATCTGCAACACATGTTCTAATGGCTCAAAATAAAGACAAAAAATCAATCCAAGTTGCTGTTTGACCTTAGATATGGGGGGATAAATAATCTTCTATACTCTAAACTAAATGTATATGACTGCATAAAATGTCTGTAAACATAGTTACTTTTATCAGTTAAATAATTTTGGATATTTCCAAGTAACTATGGAGACTTCAAACATCATTACACACGTACAGAATAGTAAAATAGGAAATATCTAGATTATCGAACATTCTCCCATTGGAAACATAATATGCAGTAATGAATTGTAGGTAATGTGCTTTGGCAAAGTCTGCATGGATGCATACTTAGCCGAGGTGTGGACATAATCCCCCAGTACCTATCATAAGCCCCTTTCAGACTTGCTCTGTTACCCGGACTTTATGCGGACATTAACTTTTCGTCCCTCGTGTCTGAAAAGTACAGTCCGGACTTTAAGCGGGTAGATCTATGTGGACTTTACCCGCTTGAAGATCTAGTACAACGTCTGCTTAATTACCGGGTAGATGAATCCTGTTCAGACATGCAGGTTAATGTGCGGACATTGAACTGGGGGGGAGGGAGGGGGAGATGTGAGGGTGGGTGCTACCGCGTGAAGCGATGACATCATTTTCTACAAAACGTAAACACGGAGGAAAGAAATATAATTTAAAAAGATTTCAGGGATCTAAGTAAGTATCTTAATAAAAGAGAAGAAATTAAATATAAAAACAAGTGGAAAATTTTTAGGAACAGGCTGTTTATTTGGATCGCTGCCAAGAAGTCGTGCTTCCTGGCAGAGTCTGCAAGTCTGGGCATGCGGCAGGGATACGGGAGCTGGCTCCATACATCACATTAACAAGCTGTTCAACAAATTAAATCAAGTTTAAAAAGATTTCAGGGACTAGAAAAGGATGCTGGGTGCAGCGACAACAAGCGACCCAAAGAAACCCAGGTGAACAGAACTAAACAACCAGCACCATGAACTCTGTC